>JAAGEH010000029.1:4821646-4950024 GCA_011751065.1 Lasiurus cinereus | reverse complement strand
AGAGAGAGAGAGAGAGAGAGAGAGAGAGAGAGAGAGAGAGAGAGAGATGTTTTAGGAATGTATAATAAACTTTGGCTACTGAGTGAGAGGTGCTTATGGAAATCGAAGAGTATGTAATCAGCAGTGAGGTTAAAGCATCAAAATGTAAGTGTTGGTTGATTTAAAAGCAATAAATGCATACATGCTATGTTTATTGTATTGATGGCTCCAACTGATGGCTCCAATACAATGTCACTTTGCAGATCCCCACAACAAGTAGTCTCCTTTTCTACTCCTTGAATCTGGGCTGTCTTCGTGACTTGCTTTGGCCAAAAGAATGCGGCACACTTTATAAAAGTGCGCCAGTTCGGAAACTATGTATCACAAGATTTCACTCTCTTAGAACCTAGCCCCTTCTAGGTGAAAAAATGTTAGTCTGTGGAGGATTTGAGAAAGCCCAATATTACAAATTGAGGCCATATTAGACTGGCCTATATAGAGATAATCCTAAACCATGTGGCAAATTCCAGGCAAAACGACTAGATCTTCCTATTAACCTTCAGTTGACAGCAGATACATGAGAGAGCCTATCTGATCCACAGACTCATGATTAATATTAAATGCTTTTTGCTTTAACTGACTGCCTTTTGAGGTGATTTATGTGCTACACAGCTTACTGACACATGAGAGAAATAAATGCCATGAAATTAAGATTTAGACTACCATTTTGTGTCCTTACATTTTATTAAAATTTGCAACATTTCAAACATATGCAAAAGCAGGAAACACTAAAAACTAACAATATTAATATTAACAATATTCTTGATAACAGTTCTCTAGCATTTCTGGCTTGATAAGGAAAACTTCGGCTTTGATTCTTAGCCATTGCCTGGACAAGAAGCGCTCTCAAAAAGAACTTGTTAAATAACTATCCAGATGACTAAATATCCAGAATACGTTTCTGTATGGCATTTCGGCCATTCTGGATCACTGTCTCCATCTCCTAAAAGAACAAAAGTCAAACTCCTAAGCCTGGGATTCTATCCGCAGATACTTCTCAAATATTTCCGCAAGTTTAATTTGGAGTATCTTCCCATTTACCACCTTTCACTCTTCTCTCTGGACACTGGATTCTATTGCTCTTCCCTCTCACAACAACTTTTTTCAAAACTCCACTGCTGGTGCTGTGCTACTTCCACTGTGTAAAATAGAGTGTCCTTTCCATTTGTCTATCCAGAAGCATCCATGCCATGCACAGCTTCAATGCAATCTGTTCTCTGTACCCATCTCTGAATCCTCCTGGTTACAATAGCACTTTATCACCAGATCTCTATAGCATTTGGCATATAGGGATACAGATAATTCTTTATAAGCCTGTCCTTCCTTGTTGATTGTGGTATCATTAGGCCAATTCATGTCTTGTCCATTTTTTCTTTCTATTTTTAAACAAAAATGTATATCTTATACTTAGCAGATGTTAATTAAATCTTTGTTGAAAGTCCAAATACATGAGAACAATATTCCAGTTGAATTACAAATATTTAAAAAGTATGTATGTATGCCCTAGCCAGTTTAGCTCGGTGGATAGTAAGTTCCCGGTTTTAATTCTGGTCAAGAGCACATGCCTAGGTAGTGGGCTCAGGAGGCAGCCTATCAATGATTCCCTCTCATTATTGATGTTTCTATCTTTCTTTACCTCCCCTTTCCTCTCTGAAATCAGTAAAAGTATATTTTAACAAATCAAAAAGTATGTAAATGTGTGTTTACATACACGTAAATATGTCTGTGTATACTGTCTAAATAATTTTATTGTTAGATACTGGTAAACCATTTGAATATACATAGCCTGATATGAATCAACTTTAAAGAAAATTATAGATATATTGTAGAAATAATATTTTTATGTGAGCAACAAAGGATCTGGAGCAGTGGACATAAATCTCACTTCACAGCAAAGTATTCCCAAAGGCAATAATTAAAACCTGTAATAAGAAAAACACATTGACTCCTTTATCTTGTAAGGCACCAATAAAAAATATATAATTCTTTTAAGATCAGAGGTCTAGTTACTGCTCAGAGCAGATAAGATTACAGGCCTCAAATTGACACAGAACAGAGAACTCAGAGGTACTAATTTGATGGCCTCGTTAAATCAGGGAGGCCACAAACAATTCTCCCTGCCGAGGAAATTATGGCAATTACCAAAATTGTCAAGGGAAAGGTATGACGATATATAAAAATTTCATGGCTTGACTTTAAGATCAGAAATTAATGTTCATGATAAACATCCGAGTCAAGGACATGGAGCTTTTCACTCCAGAGTTAAAGGTCTGAAACTCTAATTGTAGAGACGTCATTAAGTACTGTTTAGACAAACAAAAATGTTATTTCCTCCAGGGGGGCTATTAGAGTAAAAAGAGAACTGTCATAATCACCTAATTAATGAAAACAACATTCACAGATGAAGAAAATTGGATATTTTCAAATCTTTACTTTGTAAATCAAAGCTTTTGAACATATATCCCTGGCAGCGATTCTCATTAGAAGTACAGTTACTTGTAAAATCCAATTTAGGAACGAGAATAGAACGTTTTCATTCTTTTGTACAAGATATCTACGTGGGATTTCTACACTGTGTCAACAAGGTTAACACACAGGCTGTTACTCCGCACACTACCCGATTTCCTTAATTAAGAACGTTCTGAAGGTTGAATAATCTCCAGTGTTCATTCCCTTGAAGATCACAGCAGTGGACTCTAGAAGGCACCCCGCCATGTCTTTACTACCTATGACTCCATTGTAAATTAAATTTAGATGAAGAGGCAAATAATTTTTGTAAAACCATTAACTACAGAGTACATCTTTAATATTTTAGAAGGGATATGCATCCTTTATATTAAATCTCCTAATATTTTAGCAGGGGGTATATACCTTGTACTCATTCACTTTCAATAGACTGCATGCTGGGAACTATGACAGGTGCTCTGTGTCCTCCATCAAGAACCTCTTTATACATTTAATTTTTTATAAAGCACCCTGTTATCCCTGAATTTGTATGGGATATAATTCTCTTAAAAGGATATTTATCAACTGAATATAAATTCTCAGGCTTAATGTGGATAAGGAAAACTGGATATATTTCTGTCAGATTTCTGGTCCATTTCCCCACAGAAATCCTTATTTAATGGGTATGTGTTAGGATCCAGGATTGTTTTTAAACTAGCATCTCGGGTTATTTTCCATCTAATTATACATCAGATTATAATTTGAGAAATATTGAACAGCAGTTTTTAAGTTTTTTTTGTTTGGTTCATTGTTTGTTTGTTTTTGAGGGGGTCATATTTCCCTGAAAATATATTATAAAAAACACTTAATGTGTTTTAAATTGGCATCTATTTTTTTAAGTTTAAATAAACATTTACTTTATAACAGAAGGAAGAAAACATTAAATGTTATTAAAAATAAAATAATTACACTAAATACTTCACGGCATCATTTGATGAAATAGGCCTTAGCTTTGTGTGTGTGTGTGTGTGTGTTCTTTTTTTGAGGGGGGGTAGGCTAATATAAAACATGAAAGAAACCAAGTACAATTTATTCCGGGGTTTTATCAAATGTATCTTGAAAATATAATAGCACAATAAAACATTCCAATGATGTTTAAATCAGTATCACTACTTTATATTGCTTTGGCTGTTTTCAATGAAAAAATATACCAACTTGGATTAAGCTTCAAACATCAGGAATACTGTGAGACAGGCAGGAGAGGAAGATCTGTGCCACTGTGACTTACCAGGCAGTATTAGAGAAGGGTACATATGGAAGTTGAGATTCTGGAAATGAATTCTATTCTATCTTTGTGGTATATTCCTTAGAAATTCTTTATGTAACCCCAGAGATACTTGGGCTTCAGTTGGAAGAGTGAAACCACTGATGGGAAACATATATACCAAGTGGGCTAAATCAGCCTACTAGGTGACCTTTTCTCATTCTTCCCCCTTCATCATCATCATCATCATCATCATCATCATCATTATTATTAATTGGAGTGACATTGGTTAATAAAATCATATAGTTTTCAATTGTGCGATTCTATGATACATATTCTGTATATTACATGTGTGCTCACCATCCAGTCAAATCTTCCATCTCCATATATTTTACCCCATTTCCCCATTACTACCACCACCCTGCCTTCCCTATGGTAAACGCCATACTGTTTTCTGTGTCTATGAGTTTTTACTTGTTTCTCTTGTTGTTTTTTTTCAGTTTTTGCTTTCAGTTTTATATACAGGGTACAACTACTTACTGTATCAAAGGCTTTTTTTCCCCAGAACAGACTTCCAGCTTCAGGAGGAGCCTAGTCTGCCTTAATTCACTGCTGTGCTCCCAATGGCTAGCTGAGTAACTGGTACAGAGTAGAAGTTTAAAATCTACTGGAAAATTCATTCAATTCAGAATGAATACAGTACCAAATTTTCTAGCCAATTTAATCACATTTACTTAGAGGCAACTCATTCCAAAACTTCTTTAATAACAGAAATGACATGTTGGTTTACATGCAAATGAATGACTAGTTTACCATTTAGTGGGTTCGCTTACTGAGTTCAGACCAGAAAGAAAGCCTGAGCATCAATACTTAAGATAGATGAGGTAAAAATCTGTTATCAGACTGTTGTAATCATTCTCCAAATAGAATAGCCATAAAAATGAACTGAAATGATATCCGAGTAAAAATCTTACTTATTTGAAGCAAATTGAGGAAGGTCTGTGTGAAGTATTTTTTTAAAAAATAAGTCAATTATGGAAGATCTGCATGAAATATTAAAAAAATAAGTCAATTATAAAACCCTTTTAAAAATGTTACTGAGGAGTAATTGATAAGTACAAATGTACTGTATATATTTAAAAAGTGTAAAGTGATGGTTTATTATACATATACATTGCGGATGATAATCCACATCAAGACAATTAACAAACCCATCACCTAATTATAAAATATTTTACAGAACTGAATTTTTATGAGTGTCAGTGACTATAGAATAACAGGATAGAGCTTCATTGTTAGTATTTCTAAATATTATCTCTGTGGTCCAATAATCTCTCCACATCTACATTACATGATTCTTCTAGATTAAACATCTAGAACAGTTAATATCCTAAGAAACAGACAATAATCATTTGACATTACCATTTTAATGTCAGGATTCACATGTGGCGATTTAAAATTGAATAACATTAAAACTCAGGAGGGGCTGTGCTAGAAGGTTTGGTCTCCGTGGATTGAGAAACCATTGGCCTGCAGACTCAGAAGCCCTAGGTTCAATGCTGGTCAAGGGCACATACTTCAGTTGCCGGCTCCATGCTGGGCCCTGGGCCCTGATTTGGGCATGTCCAGGAGGCAACCGATCTATGTGTTTCTCTCACCTCCATGTTTATCTCTCTCTCTCTCCCCCTCCCTTCCATTCTCCCTAAAAATCAATAGAAAGTATCCTTGGGTGAGAATTAACAAAAATAATTTAGAGGCGAAAATGGGAGACATCTCTAATAATGTCAATAATAAAAAGTAAATAAATAAATAAAACAAATAATCCATTTCTTTTGTTTTCTTTTAAAAAATATATTTTATTGATTTTTTTACAGAGAGGAAGGGAGAGGGATAGAGAGTTAGAAACATGGATGAGAGAGAAACATCAATCAGCCGCCTCTTGCACACCACCTATTGGGGATGTGCCAGCAACCAAGGTACATGCCCTTGACCAGAATCAAACCTGGGACCCATCAGTCCCCAGGCTGATGCTCTATCCACTGAACCAAACCGGTTAGGATTAATCTAGTTCTTTTGTTTCACTAGAACCATGGGGTAATCTTGTGAATGGAGGCCACATGCTAAGAATGGTAAAGTATAAAGCTTTGCAGCCTGGATCTTTCCAAACACTGAAACTATCATACAAGTTCAGAAAGGCCTATTTTACAGCTGCTTACATGAGAGAATAAACTATCTTGCTGATGCCACTTTTTCTGTATTGTGAAGGCCAAATATTATAATACTGCTTTGAAATGATGTTTGAGTTTTTTTGTGATTTTTAAGAATTTATCTTTATTGTTGAAAGTATTACAGACGTCCCTCTTTTTTCCCTATTGACTCCCTCTGCCCCACATTTCCTCCCCAGCCTTTTACTGAACTGTTGTATGTGTTCATGGGCTATGTATGAACTTATATGCACATAAAAATTCCCCAAATAATCTCTCCCTCCCACTCTATCCCCACCTTCCTTCTGGAGATTCCTCAATCTTTTTCTCTCTTGGTTTTGGGACAGCACAAGATATTTTCCCGAAACCAATGGCCTATACTTCAAATGTTACTCATTCACTGAATAACCTTGACTCTTTTTATAAGACTGTCTTTTATGACATCCATGGGAGAAAATGGATAGTTCCGGAACTATAATTGTGAGATATAATGAAATCAGTTAAATGCTTATTCAATGACTCTTTTAAGTTTTTATTTTATAACCTCAGATTCTATATCATAAAGCAGTTACTACATGGAGACCTGCCAGAAAACCAGAAACAGCACTAAAACTTGCATAAATTTAGGCCAGGGCAAACTGATGAGAAGTCACACTGCTTGTTTAGGTAAGATTTTGATAAGATAAATACAAGGAGTTTGTATTATTCTAATCATAGTAATCTGGCTGGCTGTTGATTTCCTGGGCAAGTAGAAATTTTCTGGGAACCAGATTTAGAAATAGTTGCAACGGCAGGGATTTTGCCAGCCAATTCTGCTTCAGGAATGTTGATGAGGTCATTCTATAATTGGTGCTGAGTGTGACTTGGACTCTGACTACAGGGAGTAACTACTGAGAGTAGGATGCATATGTACATGCAGGGGTAGGTATGGCAGTACTGAGAATATTAATATTTCTTGATTCTTTCCATAATGTTAAGGACAAAACGGCTATGGGTTTTTTAAAGAAGGCCATCACAAAAGAATATTCATTACACATTCAACAAATACTGATAGTGTTTATCATGTATAAAGCAAAAGAAGAATATTGAGTCATTTCAGTATATATGGAAGGATATACTTGGCTGTGCCAAAAATGGTACTAATTTTCCTTCGGTACCTACTTCCCTTTCTTCTTCAACATAGCTGATGCTTTTGGTAGCCTACTCAAAATTTCTTCACCAGCTGTTGAACCCATCCTCTAGCTCAGTGGTTCTCAAACTTTTTTAATGCTGTGACCTTTTAATACAGTTCTTCATGTTGTGGTGACCCCCACTCATAAAATTATTTTTGTTGCCACTTCATAACTTTTGCTACTGTTATTTTGCTACTGTTAAGGAATCATAATGTAAATATCTGTTTTCCAATGGTCTTAGGCAACCTTGCTAGCAGTTTTCAACCTGTGGGTCGCGACCCACAAGTTGAGAACCGCTGCTGTAGAGCCTAAGACCATCAGAAAACACAGATATTTACATTACGATTCATAACAGTAGCAAAATGACAGTTATAAAGTAGCAATGGAAATAATTTTAATGATTGGGGGTCACCACAACATGAGGAACTGTATTAAAAGGTCACAGCATTAAAAAAGGTTGAGAACCACTGCGCTAGCTGCTGTGGGGGTTGACTGGTTAAGGCTCACAACTGTACCCTTTTCTGGATAATTCTTTAGCATGTCAAAATTCCCTGGATAGAGATGGCTGAGAAGTCCAAGTCCTGGCATTTCCTTTCAAAGCAGGATACATTCTTTAGTGCATTTTATGTTCCAAGACTCCCTGTGGGATGACACTGAGGCTAGGCTTTTGAAAACACAGTTTTGCCTGGCTTTCTCCCCATAGGTTTACGCCTGACAGACCTCTCTCAATAGATCGCTTGCACAAAAATCTGTGTTTGGGGTTTTTCTTGTAGGGAAGTGTATTTAAGATCCTCAGTATTGGCGGGCACATAAGTACTCCTAATTAAAAATTTCAGCTACCACTATACCTTGATGAAATCATGTGCACAAGTTCTAGCCTAAGAGATGTAAGTAGAAGTGATGTAAGTTAGTTCTGGGACTTGTTCTTAAAGGTAGACATGATCATGTTCTTTGTGCTTTTCATTATATCGTGTTGCTTATAATGGCATAGGCATGATGGATAGAGCTTCCTCTAGGAAAGTAAGGGTGAGGATCATATCCTAGGGAGAATAGAGTGAGGATATAGAAGAAACCAGAGGCCCAGGGAGACACCATATAAGCTCTGAACCACTACATCTCTCTCACATCCATGTTTATTTATTTATTTTTCTAAATATATTTTATTGATTTTTTACAGAGAGGAAGGGAGAGGGATAGAGAGATAGAAACATCGATGAGAGAGAGACATCGATCAGCCGCCTCATGCATGCTCCCTACAGGGGATGTGCCCACAACCAGGATACATGTCCTTGACCGGAACTGAACCTGGGACCTTTCAGTCTGCAGGCCTACGCTCTCTCCACTGAGCCAAACCGGTTTCGGCTCACATCCATGTTTATCTCTGTCTTACTCTCCCCCTCCCTTCCACTCTCTGTGAAAAATCAATGGAAAAATACCCTTGGGTGAGGATTAACAAAACTAATTGAGAGTGGAAAATGGGGAACATCTCTAATAATGTCAACAATAAAAAGTAAATAAATAAATAAAACAAATAATCCAGTTCTTTTGTTTCACTAGAACCATGGGGTAACCTTGCGAATGGAAGCCACATGCTAAGAATGGTAAAGTATAAAGCTTTGCAGCCTGGAACTTCCCAAACACCGAAACTATCAAACAAGTTCAGAAATGCCTGTTTTACAACAGCTTACATGAGAGAATAAGCCATCTTGCTTAAGCCACTTTTCCATATTACGAAGCACAAGTATCGTGATACTGCTTTGAAATGGTGTTTGAGTTTTTTTGTTGTGATTTTTAAAAATTTATCTTCATTGTTGAGAATATTAGATGTCCCTCCTTTTTGCCCCCAATTGCCCCCTCCACGTAGCTCCCACCACACCTCAGGCCTTCAGGCTTTCACCGCACTACTGTTGGCGCATATCAATTCTCTGATTAATCTCTTACTGCTCCCTCCTCCTCCCTTCCTGCTGAGATTCATCTTGGCCTAATCACTTTATCTTTGCTTACCATATCAACAATAGCAGTTACTTTTCATTTGGAGAATATTTTTTTTACAAATACATAAAAATTAATAACCACAGTATAAAACAACCACCAAGAATGTTTTGCTGGATCGTTAGTGATCTGCATGCCTGGAACCTATTGTTTGCAATTTAACTATTTCCTCGTCATAATTAGCAATTATGTTATATCATAGACTTTTAATAATGTTTGTGAAATATGATAAATGTACATGTGATGTCCATGATTGAAAATGGCTCATAGTGATTTATTTTACTTCAAACTGGGAAAAAAAATGTAAGAACTCAAAATTAAACTTTATGTATCTAATGATTTTTAAAATCTAGCTTTTCACTAGCCTAATTATTCCATATTACACTGATGCTTTTTGGAGAAAATTAACAAGTCTGTGTATTCCGTGAACATGACACCATTGATTTTAGCGGTCTCAAAGCTTTCTTTCTTATAGAACTTAGAAAGATAAGGCAAAGCTTTTCTTAATCCAGTGAAGAAAGGACCCTATCATCACTCCAGCAAAATTTATTTCATCTTCTTAGTTAAAAGTCAGTAAACTGAATAGGTAATTCGCACAGCTCTTGGCTTTTACTTCTAACATTTGGGTTTTCTGTTTCTGAAAAGAAAGCATTCAGAAAGACAGCAATCTGGCTAATTATTGCCTTGTTCTAAAATAGTCAGATCCTTTACAAAACACCTTGCTGTCTCAAACATAGAAAGAAAGCTAAATTTGGTATCTGTTCTAGGTTAATCTACCACTTCAGCATGATCTCCAGTCATTAACAAAATTATGCAACTGGAAAATCTCTTAGAAGCCTATTAAGGCAAGAACCACATGTTCTCACCAAGAGAACATACAGAGTGCCTGATGTGCAGTTCCCTAATTTTAATTTCTCATCCATAAAAGAATCTGCATACAGAGTTGAAACTTTAAATACATGCAATTGCATATAGGATTTTTAAAAGGACTAGCTTATGTAGTATAATTGGATTTTTTACAACCTATAAATTACACCTGATATTTTCAAGGGTACACTCTGGTTTCAATTAAGAGAAGTACTTTAACAATTAAGGAACCAAGATTGTGGAACTACTTTAGGTCCTTGAAACACATATGCATATGATAATTAAAGTTTCTGGGTAGGATATAAACCATTTATATGGAATTTGATTGCCCTGAACAAATTAAGAAGACTTCCTTGGGGTGTAAATTTTCATACTTTTTAAAAGAATGTTGACATTTATCCTTTTATCCAAAAATGACTTGATTTTTAAAAGAGAATCACATAAAACAATAATAAATACTCTAGTTATATTCTATACATAGATTAAAATGAATGATTTAAATTGTTTATGCTACAGCTATTGCAGCCACTTGTTGTGGGTCTTTGAGGACTAAAATAGTCCACTTTTGCATGGTGACAGAAAATATATATTACAGAGAAAGTGTAAAATAACCTGTCTTTTGTAATCATGATGTAAGATAAGCAGTTCATGATTTGTGTTTGTTTCAAATAAGAGATGTGACAAAAAGTAGAAATTATTTTATTTTCTCATGGAAAATTATAAGAATCAGTGTCTTTCACAAGGTAGTCTAAAAACACTAATCCTTGTCTTTTCTGTGACAAGCACTATCCCAGATTGGCTCTTAGGAGAAATCATATTGGTGATACGTAATACATTTGGGATAAAATGCAGACTCTACCATCCAGAGAAGGTAGCTAGGAAGGTCTATGAGGAAACCCTAAGACTCTTAGCTTGGAGGGTTTATGAGGCATTGCCCAAGAGTAGCTAGGCAAAGGGGTAGCTAAGAAACTCTGGTACATTGTCTTTCAGCACCCTGACTTGAAAACCAAGGTCTCAAAGATATTTGTGAGTGTGGCCTTTGTTTAATGGAGTAGATTACAATTTAATGCATAAAAGGCTCACAGAAGTTTGAAGAATCATAATAGCTTCTACTAAAACAGACAGGTGATGATCAAATTAAACAGAGGCTTCTGAGTCTGAAACTTTCTATGGAAAAGAAGACAAACCCACAAGCCACTGACAACCACTCCCTATAAGAAGAACTGATTCTTAAGAAACTGCTGACATGTGCCCAGCTGGATTTTAGAATTACTAGGAGCCAGTGACTACTCTGTATATCCCATCCTCAACACTCCTCCCCCCCTTTATAAATGGGCCTATTTAGTTAATTATCTTATCCCTGTCTCTGACCATTGTATGTTGGGAATGTGAGGGTTATATCTTTTTAGCTCACAAAGCTCTGGATTAAAGAGAAGTCCTTCCTGAGCAGTTACACTCAGGGGACTAAGCATGAAGAACCTCTTTTCACACTGTCTAATCTATGAGGGAAGGCGGGAGGTGAACGGGTAATAGATCAACCAAAGGACTTATATGTATGCACATGAGCATAACCAATGGACACAGACACTAAGGAGGTGAAGACATGTGCTGAGGGGTGTGAGTGGCCGGGGAGAGATCAATGGGGGAAAGAAGACTCATGTGATACTTTAAACACTAAAGAATTTAAATTTAAAAAATAAGAACCTCTTTCATGCTCATAAGAGATTTAGAAAATGAGATCCTAGTCTTCTAGCCTCACTCTCAATTCATCCTCTACAATAAAAGGCAAACATGCAAATTGACCAAAATGCAGAATGACCAATCATTATGACATGCACTGACCACCAGGGGGCAGGCGCTCAATGCAGGAGCTGCTCTCTCGTGATAAGAGCACTCCCACAGGGGGTGTGCTCAGCCAGAAGCCCTGAGCCGGGTTCATGGCTGGCAAGAGCAGAGGCAGTGGCAGGAGCCTCTCTGGTCTCCACAGCAGCACTAAATATGTCTGATTGACAGCATAGGCCTACTCTCTGTGGAAATGTCAATCAGACATCCCCAGAGGGCTCCAGGACTGTGAGAGGGTGCAAGCTGGGCTGAGGGACCCACCCCCATCCCCTGAGGGCACGGATGTCATGAGCTGGGCCTCTAGTAATAAGATATGATTTTAGAGGTGCCCAAGCTGGGTGTGGCTCAGCAGGTGAGCTTTAGCCCAGAAACCTAGAGGTCAGAGCACATGCCCAGGTTGTTTGACCCCAGTAGGGGATGTGCAGGAGGCAGCCAATCAATGATTCTCTCCCATCATTGATGTTTCTACCTCCCTCTCCCTCACCCTTCCTCTCTGAAATTAATAAAAGTACATATTTGAAAAAAGAGTTCGGGGTGGATAGGAATGGGGTGAATGTACTTTGCATATATATGGCCACGAACTATTAGGCACCAAAGGGTAGATTCTGTTGGGCTGGTATTTTGTTGGTCTCACCAATAAACCACACCTAATGGTATTCAAGCACTTGTACTAGTAAAGTCTCTTTTGTATTAGCTGTGGACTTGACTAATGGGATAGTCATAACCATAATGTAAACAGGTACCTGACAAGTATTTACACATTCTTAGTCACGACATAAAACTGGCTATCCTTCCAGGGAGACAGCTGAAGAGACCACGTGGAGAAAGGGAGGTCCTGAGAATTCATGATGAGACAGGTTCAGCCAAACCTGTATCCTAGAGATTTCTGGCCTCAAGTGATTATAGGCAAAATTAGGAGAAGATGCTCCCATCAGAGACCAGCCCACCTTATAGAATTAGGTACAAATAAAATGGTTGTTGTTTTAAGCCCCTTTGTTTTGGAGTATTTTCCTCTCACAACTATCTATGGAGAAAATGGGAAAGGTAGAAAGGTGACAAACACATACTAGATCTTCTTCAAGAAACAACTATTCAAAGAGGCAATGGGAAAATGGAATTTTAGATGAAGGGCCAAAGAGTGAAAGAGTAAGTAAAATTCACACTTTCACCTGCAAACAGTAGGAAGCATGGTGAGAACATAGCACAAGTTTCCTACAGAGAAAAACACTCTAAATGAGTCTGGAATGAAAGGTCAAAGCTGTTTTTTTCGTTTTGCTTTTTAAAGGGCCATGTATACCAAGCAGTATCTTTAGACTTCATTTTGCTGGGTATTAAAGCCCATGGAAGACTTTTAGGTAAAGAAATGAAATTATCTCTGTTGTAGACATATAATTCTGCAGCAGTGTGGAATAGTGACAAAAATAGAAACAAGCCAAGCCGACATGGCTCAGTGATTGAGCATCAACCTATGAACCAGGAGGTCACAGGTCGATTCCCAGTTAGGGCACATGTCCAGGTTGTAGGCTTGATACCCAGTAGGCGGCAAGCAAGAGGCAGCTAATCCATGATTCTCTCTCATCATTAATGTTTCTCTCTCTCTCCCTCTCTCTCTAAAATCTATTTTTTTTTAAATAGAAACAACCTGGAAGCAAGAAAACCAAGTGAGAAGGTATTGCATAAATACCTTCAGTTGTCAGAGGGGAGGGTTTGGGGGGATTGGGTGAAAAGGATAAAGAAATTAAGCAGTACAGTTTGGCGGTAACAGAACAAGCATGGAGATGTAGATGATTGCATAGCAAACATAGTTAATAATATCATAATAACTATGTATGCTGCCAGGTGTGTACTTGAAGCAGTGGGGGAACACTCCGTAAAGTATATGATTTTCTAACCTCTTTGTTGTATGTTTGAACATAATACAGAATAATATTAAATGTAACTTGTAATTGAAAAAATAAATACATTTTAAATGTTAATGAAAGACATTGCACTCACCAGGAGAGCAGATATTGGTGTAAACAAGAAAAAATAAACTAAAAAGGCATACTTAAGGTAAATTGAACAGGTCTTGGTAACCAATTAACACAAAGTAAAAAAGATGAAGGAAACAAAGGTAAGTGGCAATTTCCCAGCTGGTGCTCCTGAAATGATGGTGATCCTATTTACTAAGAAAGGGGGAATCATCAGAGGAGGAAATAGATTCCTTGAAGTAGGTATTGAAATACATTTTTGTACATTGTTGAATTCAATGTGCCTCTTGGACAAACAGGAAAATCGAACTATTAGGCAATGGAAAATATACTTCACTAAGTAAAGTTTTATTATTTGAAATTTTCCTTGTTTCTTGAGATATGCTTGTAATGTTATGAATTTCAATCTTAGCTTTCTCTGTGTCCCAAAGATTTTTTCGTTGTTGTATTCTCATTTTCCTTTGTTTCAGGGTATCTTTTAATTTCTTCCTTGATCTCACTGTTAACCCATTCATTGATTAGCAATATGTTATTTAGTCTCCATATCTTTGTTATTTTCAGTGTTTTTCTTATGATTGATTTCTAGTTTCATACCATTACGATAAGAGAAGATGTTGGATATGATTCCAATCTTCCTAAATTTATTGAGACTTGTTTTGTGGCCTAACATTGAGGTCTATCTTAGAACTATTCCATATACACTTGAAATAATGTATATTCTGCTGCTCTGGAATAAAACGTTCTAAAGATAACAATCAAATCTCTAAACAGGACATACCAATGACCAATAGACATATGAAAAGATGCTCAATGTCACAAATCATCAGAAAAATGCAAATGAAAACGGGAATGAAATATCACATCACACCTGTTAGAATAGCTGACATCAATAAATCAATGAACAAATGCTGGTTAGAATGTGGAGAAAAGGGAATCCCCATGCCGTAGTGCTGGTAATGCAGTCTGGTGAAGCCACTGTGGAAAGCAGTATGGAGTTACCTCGAGGAATTAAAAATGGAACTGCCTTCTGACCCAGCAATGGAATTTATCCAAAACACTAATTCAAAAAAAAAAATATTTGCACCCTTATGTTCATTGCATCATTATTTATAATAGCCAAGATTTGGAAGCAGCCCAATTGTCCATCAGTAGATAAAAGGATTGAAAAAGCTGCGGTACATTTACACAATGGAATACTATTTGGCCATATTACTTTTTGCGACAGCATGGATGGGCCTGGAAAGCATTATTCTAAGTGAAATAAGCCAGTCAGAGAAAGACAAATGATTGCACTCATGTGGTATCTAATGAACAAAATGAACTAACAAGCAAAATCTAAGCAGACTCAGAGAGCAGGCTGACAGCTGTTGGAGGTGGGGCTGGTGGGAGTGGTGGGATTGAGTAAAAAAAGGGGAAAAAAAGAGAAAACACTCCCAGACATGGACAAAAGGGTGGTGATTGCCAGGGGGAACTGGGTGAGGGGAAGTGGAGGGAGGTATAGAGGAGATAATAGGTGATGAAGACTTGGCAGGGGGTGGTGAAAACAGAATAGAGTGTACAGGTGATGTATATAACTGTATACCTGAAACCTGGATAATTTTGTTAATCAGTGTCACCCCAATAAATTCAATGAAGAGGAAAGAAATAAGAAAAGAGATACCCAGAGGACCAGGCAATTTGATGTTCTTCAGCCTTCACAAGTAAAATGTTAATACAGTAGCAAAGAAGTCATACACACCCAATTAATTTATTTTGGTTATTGTATTTTTCAGTTCCATAATTTCTATTTTGTTTCTCTTTTGTAATTTATATTACTTCACTGAGATATTTCCTTTTGTTCATCTGTTTCAAGAGATTTTATAGTTGCTTGCCGAAGTATTTTTTATTATGGTTGCTTTAAAATATTTGGGAATACAGTATCTGTAATACTTTCAACAATAAATTTTTAAAAATAAAATATAAAATTCTTGTCAGATAATTCCATCATCTGATTCATCTCAGAGTTGGGACCTGTTGTCTTTTCTCATTCTTGTTCTGACTTTCATGACTCATGATATAACCAGTGAGTGATATTTTATTGTGTATCCTGCACATTTTTGATATCAGGAGAATTTGAATCCTATTTCATATTTTTTTTAAGCAAGCAAACCTCCTGGTGAAATGTCACAGCAGGGCCGTTTGGCTATGTATGCTCAGCTTCCTGCTCAGTCCTGCTGACACATTCCTGCTGAAAGAGCGGCATGAACTCTTATGGCTTTTTGCCTCCACTGGGGGAATCAGCTCACCCTGGCTGAGCCACAGTGTCACAGGGATGGGAGGCGGGGAATTGCATACCAGTTGGCCCTGCCTGCCACCATCTTGTTCTGCCTTGTGAAGGTTGGAAGCTTTGCTCGCTGCTGAGCCCCACTGATCCTATGGAAGAGTGAGGCCTAGCAATGAGTATTCCTGATGTCCAGTGCCTTAGAGATTCTCATTGCCGCCAGGTGTGGGTGTAGGCTCAGGATGCCACTAGAGCCCATTGACACTATTATTGTGTGTGTGTGTGTGTGTGTGTGTGTGTGTGTGTGTGTGTGTGTGCAGGGGACAGAATATTAGCTCTGGGGGGGGTGGGGGTGAGGGACAATTGGCGCACTGGAATCATGTCATTCCTCAAATCCTGAGGTCCCTAGATAATCCTTCTTTCTACCTTTCGCAGACTTACAATGCTTGTTTGCTGCATTATATCCACCCTTTTTGTTGCAAGGGGGAGAACTTGGAAGAATGGGGTTACTTCATCTTGGTGGAACCCCCCAATATTTAATATATAATTTATTATATATATATATAATTTATTTTGGATAAATACCTAAAAGTAGAATTGCTGTATCATACGTTAGTTGTATGTATGTATAAAGAAAAAAAAAAGATCTCAAACTGTTTCCCATAACAGTTGTGCCATTTTACATCCCCACCAACAATGCATTGCCATCATTTGTCACTCTTCTTAACTTTAGCCATTTTTAACTTTTATTTCCCTGATGGCAGATGACACTGAGCATCTTTTTTTGAAGTTATTTTTTATTGTTGACAGTATTACAGATGTTGTCCATTTCTCTCCTGGTAGTTGGGTGGAGGGGGACACTATTTCATGCAGAGGAATACAGAGCACACTGGGCAAAGGATGGAGGATCAGCCCCCATCCATCGGATGTGGTGACCCTCTCACAGCAGCGGATCATCTCACTGCCGCCTGCTTCTGCCAGGCAGGGGACAGAATATTGGCTCTGGGGGGGCGGTGAGGGGCAATTGGAGCACTGGAATCATGTCATTCCTCAAATCCTGAGGTCCCTAGATAATCCTTTCCACCTTTCACAGACTTACAATGCTTGTTTGCTGCATTATATCCACCATTTTTGTTGCAAGGGGGAGAACTTCGAAGAATGGGGTTACTTCATCTTGGTGGAACCCCCCAATATTTAAACTATAATCATAGTACCTAGAACTATTTATTCTACACTTACTTTCTCTTATGGAAACTATTCGCAGGCAAAAACTGTGTCTTTATTTTTTTATTTTTGGAATCCTAACATTAGCACATTACTTAGTGATCAGTAGATATTTGTTAAATGGATGACTGAATAAATGGATTTCACTAAGTAGCTTTTGATAGAAGCTTAATATGTACTTTAAATGAGAAAACATTATTAAGTCTCTAAAGAGAATATCAAGATGAGCAAAAGAACTAGATATTAAGAGAGAACACATTATATGTCATTTGAGAAAAAATGTTTTCCGTTTTTGAAGTATTTTAATGGTTTTATTTTTCTAGAAATTTACCGGAAGTATAACCAATGGACACAGACAACAGGTGGATGAGGGCATGAGTGGAGGGGCTGGGGGAGTAATGGGGGGATAAGGACGCATGTGTAACATCTAAATCAATAAAGAAATTAAAAAAGATGCTGAAACCGGTTTGGCTCAGCGGATAGAGCATTGGCCTATGGACTGAAAGGTCCCGGGTTCGATTCTGGTCAAGGGCATGTATCTTGCTTGTGGGCACATCCCCAGTAGGGGGTGTGCAGGAGGCAGCTAATCGATGTCTCTCTCTCATAGATGTTTCTAACTCTCTATCCCTCTCTCTTCCTCTCTGTAAAAAAATCAATAAAAATGTATTTTTTAAAAAAAGAATAAAAGTGACACTCATTCTAAAAATAAAAAATAAATAAAAAAGGAAGTATAAATTCTACCTCTAAATACAAATACGTAATGGTGTTTCTGACTCCATACACATATATGCATCCCACTTCACCACACTGCACTACGAGCTAAGTCCTCAGCACTCTAGTGTCTTTTTAGCCAACATCCTACCAAACATTGGTCTTTGCTTTGCTGGCTAGAATCCGGAGTGTTTTTGAGTTTTGGCTAACAAAATTACAGAGGAGGTCTTAACCTCCTACAGTAGGAGTTCTTGATTAAGCCTAAGAAGGACTCTAACGAAGCATAGTAGACTATCATTGAAGAGGATAAACTGACCACATCCCACACTGGCAGTGCCTTGGCCAGACAATTTAACATGTAGACTTCTAAACCGCTTCTGGAGGCAGCTGTCCATCAGAAGCAGAAGGCATTCTGGGAAACTGAGGAACAGCACAGCAGCAGCTGCTATGGTTAGTTTGGGAAAGACACACTATCGTTCAGAGAGTGCTGTGAGTTTGGATGTGACAGATGGATGGTGACATCAAGAGGACTATAGCAGAGCCTAGTCAGCATGGCTCAGTGGTTGAGCATCGATCTAGGAACCAGGAGGGTCATGGTTCAATTCCCCATCAGGGCACATGCCCGGGTTGGGGGCTAGATCCCCAGTGTGGGGTGTGCAGGAGGCAGCCAATCCATGATTCTCTTTCATCGTTGATATTTCTATCTCTCTCTCCCTCTCCTTTCCTCTCTGAAACCAATGATTTTTTCTTAAAAGAGGGCTACAGCAGAGGAGCCAAAAGGGGCAGGGCCCCAATACTGCTGTTCAGAAGGTGATGATGCCACTGCGGTAGCACCAGGAATGCCCAGCATGTCATGTGCAGCAACCTAGAGGCCCGCAGCGCTAATCCGCAGAAAAACAAGATCCTGAATCCACTGTTTGGTAGTAACGTGAAAATAACAAAATTACTAGTAAGCATCCAAACTTCCTTGTTATCAGGAGCTTCAGAGTGCAATGAAAACATACTGTGGAGCTGGGGGGTGGGGAGAAGTTATAGAACAACAGACCACAATCCAATCTGTGCTTTAATAGCATGTGTGCATGTGCTTATATGTTTGCTTATAAATGGATGAGAGAATGTGTGTGTGTGCACGCAGGCGCATTTAGATAGACATGTCTGTATGGGCATAGTGAAATGTCTGAAAGTATACCAAATTGCCCAAATTGTTTCCAATGCATGCTTATCTCTGGTTGTCAAATAAGACAGGTGGAGAGGGGCACTCTCTCTTCATTTTTTTTAAAAATCCTCACCCAAGTATTCCCATTGATTTTTAGAGAAAGTGGAAGGGAGAGGGTGAGACAGAGAGAAATATCAATGAAAGAGAAACACAACTATTTGTTGTCTCTTGCAAGTGCCCTGACCAGGGCCCGGGCCAGGGAAGAAGCCTGCAACCAAGGTACATGCCCTTGATCAGAATCAAATCTGGGACCTTTCGGTTTGCAGGCTGAAGCACTATCCACTGAGCAAAACTGGCCAGACTCACTCTTCTTAATTATACATATTAAGGTTTGAAAATTTTGGCAGTGGTGGACTTCACTTTCTTTTAGTGATTGTTCATATTTCCTTAAAAATAGATATATACTTTAAAGAGGAAAACTTTATATTTTGCAGTCCCACTTAGTTGTGCAAATTTGAAAATTCTATTCACATCTGTTTTCTTCATTTTCTAACTCTGTAAAGTGAGCATGTCCTTGTCATCAAGCAGAGATGTGAAACTTAAACAAACTGAGGCTTCCGAGGGTGTTCTAGAAAAATAAAATCATTAAAAAAGCAATGCATGGGAGTGTTTGGGGGGGGGGAAGGGAAGATATGTATACATGCAATGCATTAATAAAAAATTTAAAAAACAGTGCAATATAAATATGAGATTAAATGTTTCTATTATTTCTGTTGAGAAACCAAGAGTGCACTTGAAATACCCTTGTAGAGGTGGAGAAAAGTTTTATTTTTGTGTATTTTCCATAAAGCCATGTGTTGTTGTTTTTTACACTAGGTAATAAGGATACTAACACAATGCAGCTTCTGTCCTCAAGGAATTTATGATATATCTTTCAGGAGCTGAGTTTCTTTTAACTTTTTACTGTGTTTTCATTTTATTCCAGACATGTGAGCTGAATTTTTGCTGCCCTTCCCCTTATACTCTCTGACCAATCAATATTTCTTTTAGTATCATCTGGGAGCATAAGGCAAAAGGCTCAAACATTTTCATGCTATAGGCAGAAACATGTCTAAATGGCAGCGGAGAAACCACAAAATCTGCAGATACTTTATGATGGAAGATTTTTTTTTTATTCTATGGGAAATAGGAAGTTAGTAAAGGATGTTTATTCAACAGCAAAGCACCCTTCCTATTTTGGAGAATATGTAAGTCCTCAATATATCGTACTTTAAAAAATATATTTTTATTCATTTCAGAATGGAAGCCAGAGAGAGAGAGAGAGAGAGAGAGAGAGAAACAATGATGAGAGAGAACCAGTAATCAGCTGCCTCCTGCACGCCCCCTACTGGGGATCATGCCTGCAATCTGGGCATATGACCTTGACCACAATCCACTGAGCAAAACTGCCTAGGGCTCCTTATCTATATTTTCAGTTCAAGAATGTTATATAATTACAATCATACAGTATATAACTTTTTGGAAATGGCTTTTTTCACTTAGCAAAATTCTGTTGAAATCCATCCAAATTACTGCATGTGTCCATTCCGTAGTCTGTTGTTATTTATTGTTGAGTAGTGTTCCAAGGTATGGCTATTACCACAGTTTTTATTCATTCTTTAAGAACATCTGAGAGACACCAGCTAAAGGACTCATAAGCCCTCTCTATCTTATTTCTTGAAACTGAATGGGAATCTACAACTGCCTCAAAAATAAAAACTTTAGTAAAACAATAAGGTGCCACAAACTTAGTATGCTACCCTTTGGGGGACATTAACATGCTTACAAGTTCATATAAAACTGCTAAGAGTGCACAGCTCTGAAGAGGTGGATTACAAAACTGGGAGGTCAGGAGCGCAGGAAAATTTTATTTAAAAAAATCAAGTGTATCTTTTTAAAGAAAAAGAAAACATGTTTTTATGTGGCTCCCCTTCATTCACTTTTTCACGCCAAAAAATAAAAATTCTTTAAGGATAAAAATAGAGTAAAAAGCCAGTTACCATGGAGTAAAGATTTATGATGTATTATTCTGTCCAAACACAGATACAAAGAGAAGAAAGTAGAAGTTCTCATACATTGTACTGAGAGCAGTCTTAGGCGTTTCCATTATTTAAAACATATAATTGTAAATATTTAGGTTTAAATGCAAATTAGCTGTACATGAAGCAGCTTATTATAGCTTTTTCACTGATAAGTTTACTATCCAGAATACTTATCAAGAAGACTAGAACTTTTAAGGAGAAGCTAAAATTTTTAAACTCCTAAAATATTCTTTGAAAGTGGATTATTTAAAAACTCATGGTGACAGTTTTGTGGCCTGTTAAGTAATAATGTGCCAAAATGTCAGTGACTCAATTAACAGTCCTGGGATCCCTTAACATCAACACCAAGCCATGCTATCTAAACTCCTTATTTATGATTTTTAGTATCACTTTCCTAATTGAGAAAATGAGCCATATCAACACTAGCTTCAAAGTAATTGGAATATTTGAATTTCAGTGATAAACCCATCTTTTCTGTGATTATCACTTTCCCTAAAACTGCACTTGACACATAGACTTTAAGATGTTTGTCTTTTAGTTTGACCTTCCATTAAAACACAGACATAGCATGGCTTTTAAAACTTTCGCTCTTTCATTCCTTATTGCAATTATAAATGGAGGAACATTTTAATGCAATTTCTTAGAACATTGGATCATAATGTATATGCAAAACATCAAAGATTTGCAACCTCAGTGTTTTAAGAATGCATATTACTAATGTGAACACATTTCCCCCCATCAATGACACATAATGAAATTAAATGTTAGACTATGGAGATTCAGCTCAATTCTAATCTCAGATAAATGAGGACACACATTTTCTTCCCTTGAAAAATCACCTCTACACATGCATGAACAATCAGGAATAATGATTTTTTAAAGAATCACAGCAGATGTGAAATTAAATCAAATTAGTATTAGTCAAGTGAGAACAGCCAGTCCAAAGAGTAATCTTAACTGTACTACTGTGGCAATTATTTATCAATGTCCCTACAAAATCTCTACTTCTAATAATAGTTATGCTTGAACATACAAAGCTTGGTATACCTGAAGGGAAAGAATAAGAGTCACCAAAAAAAAAAATAGTGAATTTCTTGTTTCACAACCCAGTCCACTTTTTTTCCCTAAAGCACAATTTTACTTGCATTCATTTATATTTTCAAAAATTGACCTAAATATATTTTGCCAGTGTTAACAAGATAAATTTATATTTAACATTTTTATGTGGCTTTGACCTATTTTAATGTCCTGACACACCTGTAGCCATGAATCAGCATAAAGCTAATTCTTACAGGTAAAAACAAGGTGGAGGCACAATCCTCATGTCAGAGGAGTGATAAGTGCCAATAAGAATTTCAAAACTGGAGGTCGAATTCTGATTTGAAAAACACACTAGGTGAGCCTGGCTTAGTGTGGCTTAGTGGTTGACCATAAACCCAGGAACCAAGAGGGCACTGGTTTGATTCCAGGTCAGGGCACATGCCTCATTGGAGGGCTCATTCTCCAGTAGGGGGCAGGCAGGGGGCAGACAATTAATTATTCTCTCTCTTCTTTGATGTTTCTAACACTCCCTTCCTCTCCCTTCCTCTCTGAAATCATTAAAAACATGTTTTAAAAAATACACTAGGACCTGAGAGTCTTCAAATTGAGAATTAACTAAATTAACTTTGGTTTTATATCTCTTAATGAATCTAATAATTTCTGGCAACATAAGTAGATATCCAGATGGTGTCACTTTTCTCCATACACCAAAAATAATGCCTCAATATAAATTTTAATCACATCTTTTTAAGATTTAGGAAGACAAAGGAATATATTTAAACACATCCTTTATATGCCTATAACCTGCTTTGAAAATGTTCTTATAATCTAATGCAGCAATTTTCAGCTGGTGTGATGCCAGAATTTTTAAAACATGCGATACCTGACTATTGAATCAGAGGCACTGTCCTTTCCCCCCTTAGATTGCCAAATAGAAAAAAAAATGACAATAGCCAACACAACAATAGCCACGCAGTTTGAATGAATAAAAACTATACCTATTTAACATTTATTTTTGGTATGCTGCAGAATTTTAGAAAGTAGTTTATATGTGCCATGAGATGAAAAAGGTTGAAATTTGCTGGTCCAATGCCACCCACAATCATTCATGCCAGCTGTGATTCACAATCCATGCAGGGCTAACTTCTCACACTGATATTTTTTAACTCCTCATGTGTTACACAGATACCATTTCAATGTATTATTATTAAACAAACTATATATGTGTCTTCTGCAAACAGACAAAGATGTGTGTATGTGTGATGAGTTTCTTGAGGAACAAGGGCACAGACTTTGTTATTAACTTTTGAATTGGCCCCGAGGGACTCGGGTAAATGGTGGTATTGACGCAGCACTTTCGGTTAAGAAAATGATTTGGAACACAGCCTTTGTATTCATATTCCCTAAGATGCCAATGCCGCCTGCCTATTCCTGTGCACAACACACATTACCTAAATCATCTCTGCAGATGTGTGCGAACCAGAGCTATCTGTGCTCTAGCTGTCTGTGAAGGGCAATAACAAAATGTTACAACCCATTTAGCAATAAACCATGCATCCTTCCTGCAAGTCTTTGCTTGCATTTGATTTGCAACATTTCACCTCCTCTATAAATTTTACTTCATAGTCTTTAGTAATTTCTGGCATCATAAGTAGATACCCAGATGGTATCTCTTTTCTCCATAAGCCAGAAATAATGTCTCAATATAAATTCCAATCCCATCTTTTGAAGATTTGGGTTCTAAATTTTAGAAAGCAGCCACATACACACAAATATTGGGACGATACCTTCGGCGAAAGGGATAGCAGCAGAATTTAAGTCTAAGAAAGCAGCACGTGAATGGACTGAGTCGGCAGTAGGGGAATTAAATAGGTACCTGATGACACAGGCATAAAGACCACTGTCCTGGAGCAACGTTGGCCGGAACCAAATGGAGTCTTCTTCCTTGCTCATTCTGCTTCCATCAAAGGCTATTGGCTCTTCAAAGTCTCCAGGCCCAGAGCTTTTATACCACATCAAACTGAGTCCGGAGCTTTGGGCTAGGGAGTAATTGGCTCTGATATAACCATAAAAGAGGGCACACTTGATTCGAACAGGTTCTCCGACCAAAACTTGGTATTTCTTGATGTCAATAGACCAATCGGTGCATCCATCAGCTAAAAACGAGAGAGAGAGAGAGAGAGAGAATGAGAACATTAGAGAAAGTTTTAAGAATTAGTTCATTCATTTGTTATTCATTCAGTATATTGGACACCCATGTTGGACTAGACCAGTGGTTCTCAACCTTTCTAATGCTGCGACCCTTTAATACAGTTCCTCATGTTGTGGTGACCCCCAACCATAAAATATTTCTGTTGCTACTTCATAACTGTAATTTTGCAACTGTTATGAATCATATCTGTGTTTTCCAATGGTCTTAGGCAACCCCTGTGAAAGTGTTGTTCGACCCCCAAAGGGGTCACGACCCAACAGGTTGAGAACCGCTGGACTAGACTCTATTCTAGGCACAGATTATTCAGCCCCAGATAAAATGCAGAATGACAACTGAAAAGTGATTTTCCATGCTGACACTCAACATATTGGTCCTCAGCTTGCTTCTGCAGAATGGTGGATATCGGTTGATTGCCTTTCTCCTCTACATCCGCCTATCCACCCTTTCTGTCCGTTCTTTGAAAGTGGACCCGGACCCTGGAAACTGCTCCTGCGAGCTGCCACTGACGCGCTGTTGGTCGAGGGTGCTGGATAGACATTGCGGCAGCAAAGGGTTGTGCTCCCTGGTCCGAGTGTGTTTGCTGGGAGGACTCGCTGCCGGTTCCTGGATCTCAGGGCCAGGCAATTTTGTACCATAGCCTCACGTGAGACCCTTTCCCACAAACGGCTTTCCCAGGCGCCTTCGAGGAGGAGTGTTGGTCAAATTCCAGAGAGCAGATTGGCAAGTTCGGCCAGTGTGGCACCTCAGTGATGTGGGACCCCTGACCAGATACACTGGAGGTTAAGGGCCCACTCGCCGCCATCCGCAAGCATGCAGGCAATGCCACAGCAGTATTACCACGGTAAAGGCCCCTTTGGCCTATGCATGCATGAGGCAGTGCCTCAGCAGTAGCGCTGTATGTACTTTGTAAGCACACCCTTATGTAACCTGTTTCTATCAAGGTAGCACTAAGGTCACTAATTAGCACGAGGCCTCTTTTGTTTGAGTGTGTATATGGGATGCCAAGGACCAGCCAGTTGTTGGCTGCTTTGTTCAGAATAAAGCATGTCCCACCTGCCCACTATAATATGTGTGTTCTTTCAATTTCCTGCACCCAAAAGGGTCAAGTCCCTAGCTGAGGAACTTGCACTGCCCAGGTCAACTTCTTGGGAAGCATCTAAGCTCATCACTAGACCGGCAACCGTTCAGTAAGCCGCGCATTTTCCCAGTAAGGTTTGGATCTCACTCTGGAGTTCAGAAGACAGGGGCTTTTCCTTGGATGCTGTATATCAGCCATAGGGTTATGAGCAACCTTTATTCTTCTGAGTTCTCTTTTGCTATAGACTGAATGTTTGTGTCCTAAAAGTTAGATCTTGAAGCTCTAACCCTGAATGCGACAGTACTTGGGCGGGGAATCTTGGGGAGCTAGGTATGTTTAAATGAGATTATCAGGCCAGCAGCTCAAGAAAGAATTAGTGAGATTAGAAGAGACACCAGCACTTCCCCTCCTGAATTTTTCCTTCCCTTCTTCCCCCCGCCCTTCAGGTGCTCATAGAGGAAAATGCTGTGAGTACAGTGTGAGGGTGGCCTTGTGGAAGCCAGAAATTGGGCCCTCACCAGAAACCCAAGCAGCCAGCCCCTTTACCTTGGAAATCTCTGCCCCCAGAGCTGTGAGAAATACATTCCTGCTGCGTAAGCCACCTAGTCTATGGCATTTTGTATGATAACCTGAGCAGATTATTAGATCTTTCTCAGCAGCCAAACTTTCATTATGCCAATAATTTGTTACATTTAATAATATCCTAATAAAAGAGTAATATGCAAATTAACCATTACTCCGCCACACCCACAAGCCACACCCACAAGCCACACCCACCAGCCAATCAGGAGAGAGTATGCAAATTAATTCAACCAAGATGGTTGTGGCTACAGAGGGAGCAGGAGGCCTGGGTTTCCCTAACAAAGGAGGAAGCCAAGCTTTCTGCACACCCTGGCAGGCCCAGGCCTCCAATCAAGGCTACAAAGTTTCAATTACAGAAGATAAATAAATCCCAACAAAAATGGCGGTAGCCATGGAGTTAGAGAGAGCAGGAGGATTGAGTTGCCCGTGGCAATGGAAGAAGGCAAGTTTCTGCAGCCCTGGTCCGCCTTGGACTCTGCTTAAGGCTACAAAGTTTCAATTGTAGAAGATAAATAAATCCTAGATACCAGGGCCTTGGCTTGGGTAGCCAGGGGGCATGGCTGGCCTGCAAACCACCCCAGGCCCCTTGCCCTGGACACTCCATGTCCCATAGGAACCCCCAATCTGATCCTGCACACCCTTCAGGGAAAACCAGCTGGACCCCACCCGTGCACCAGGCCTCTATCCTATTTAATAAAAGAGTAATATGCAAATTGACCACCACTCCAACACACAAGATGGCTGCCCCTATGTGGTCAAAGATCTTGTCCCCATGTGGACACAAGATGGCCAGCAGGGTGGGGGAGTTTGGAGGGACCAGTCTTGCAAGGAAGGGCAGTTGTGGGGGATCAGGCCAGCAGGGGAGAGCAACTGGGGGAGAGGGGAGGACCAGGCCTGCAGGGAAGTAGTTAGCAGGTGATTAGGCTGGCAGGCAGAAGTAGTTAGGGGCAATCCAGAAGGCAGGCAGGTGAGGAGTTGGGAGCCAGCAGTCCTGGATTATGAGAGGGATGTCTAACTGCCTGTTTAGGCCCTACCAGATTGGGCCTAAACAGGCAGTTAGACATCTCTTGAGGAGTCCCATATTAGAGAGGGTGCAGGCTGGGCTGAGAGACACACATCCCTGTGCATGAATTTCATGCACTAGGCCTCTAGTCTCTCTATATAAGGTGAATATGCAAATTGTCCCCTCAAGAGTTCAACCAGGAGACCAGGAGTTCGAATGGTCACTATGATATGGGCTGACCACCAGGGGATGGTGCAGAGCAGGGGGGGTGGTCAACCAGTGGTGGTGGCACTGAGGGAGCAAGGGAAGAAAGAGGCAGGGAGGTAGGGAGGTGGGGAGGCAGGAACCTGATTGGCCCTGATCGCCAGCCAGGCCTAGGGACCCTAACTATGCACAAATTTCATGCACTGGGCCTCTAGTTTTTTATAAAAAAACTTTCCTTATTAAAATTAGTGTGTGGCATTTGTCTTAGATTGGATCCACACTGATAAAATCAGGAATAAATGTTTTATAGTCAAATAAGGCAGAAACATATAACAAAAATGGATCAAACTCCAGTAGTGGTTTCACAGCAAGAGTCAGAGGTAAATGGACACTTTGGTCTCATTTCTGGAACATCAGGGGTAAGTATGAAGTAGGAACCCTGGTGGGAAATGTGGCTGATGGTGGTTCAGATCAGTTGGGCTTTCTTTGCTATCTGAAAGCATCATTTTCCAAATGGGATCTTGACATTATTTTTATCACCCGTCCCACTGTGGGTGCACATGCACAGGCACACACTCTCCATACCCCCAACACACACATAAAACAGGTCTCCACTAGTCAGGTATATCACTATTAACATAATCACAGAGAAGTTGTGAATTTCCTGCTTGGAGAGGGCCGTTGCCCAATACTTAACAAGATAATCAATGTGACAGCTCACAGAATCCAAACACCAAGCCAAAGGAAAAAAACAAGAAAAGAGGACCCCTAATAGCAGTAGCATATGAGTAATGATTAAAAAGAGGACAAGCCAAAACCGGTTTGGCTCAGTGGATAGAGCATTGGTTTGTGGACTGAAAGGTCCCAGGTTCGATTCCGGTCAAGGACACATACCCAGTAAGAGGCGTGCAGGAGGCAGCTGATCGATGTCTCTCTCTCATCTATGTTTCTAGCTCTCTATCGCTTTCCCTTCCTCTCTGTGGAAAATCAATAAAATATATTTAAAAAAAGAGGACAGGATGAATAATGTAGAATTTGAGAGAAGGGAAATTATCAAGATAAAAAGAAAGATGTATTTTAGAACAAAGAAGGCACATAATCTATTGAATTCTCTATATTTCTTATCCTAAAATAAGATCTAACACCTAATGAGCACTTAACTAGGGCTGAGTTTACAAATTTTTATTTAGCCTCCAGAAAAACATCTATTAAGGTTTTTCAATTCATTGTTCCCTCTACTTCTTATCAACTAAGCTGCATGCCTTCCTTCCTACCTTCCTTCAAGTATTACCTCCCCAGAGAGGCCTTTTCTAATTGCCTTTCTCAAACACCAGCTTCCTGTTTTGGTCACTAGATCCAGATTCTACATTTATATATATTTTTTTTTCATAGGATTTACTGCTATCTGATGTTACACTATGTACCCACTTGTTTTTTCTGTCTGTCCTATCAACAGAATGTAAGCCCCTTTAGGTCAATGACTTTGTCCTTCTAACTCACTTCTTTTTTCTTTTTATTAATTTCAGAGAGGAAGGGAGAGGAAGAGATAGACAGAACCATCAAAGATGAGAGAGAATGACTGATCAGCTGCCACCTGCATATTTCTAGTCATGTGCCCTGACTGGGAATTGAACCGTGACCTCCTGGTTCATAGGTCAATGCTCAACCATTGAGCCACACCAGTGGGGTCTAACTCACTTCTTGAACTCCAGTGCTTGGAACTATGCTGCTAACCAGCTCAACACACATTTACTAATTGAAAAATGAATGATTGAGTAAATAAATTAATAACTAAATGTTAAAACTGATGAAACGCAATGAAAGCTAATAAGCGCAAGTCTGGGATTCTCACCCAGATATGTCTGACCCTACAATTCATTTTCCCTACTACCATAGTATAGTTTCCTGATAAACTTATTATCAACGTCACAATTATTCTTTAATTTAGTTAATTTAAACTACTAAACTTTTGTCCAAGTTCCATAGTAAAGATCTGTATTTAATACAGTCTAGAGCAGTGGTCGGCAAACTGCGGCTTGTGAGCCACATGTGACTCTTTGGCCCCTTGAGTGTGACTTTCACAAAATACCACGTGCCGGCATGCAGGTACTGTGTAACTGAAACTTTGTGGCCTATGCGCAGAAGTCAGATTTTGACTCTCAAAAGGAATGTCAAGCATTGTACTGTTGATATTTGGCTCTGTTGACTAATGAGTTTGCCGACCACTGGTCTAGAGAAAAGGTGCTAGAAGCTTGGTGGACATCAGCAATGTCTAAATCATTGCCATTATCCCTGCCAATGCTGCAGAGTTGGCACACCACATTAAATAGGATGACATAACTGTACACAAACTATATAATTACATGTGGCATTTATCAACAAAATGGCATACCTTTGGCCCATTACATGAAATTAATCCTTAGTGCAATTTTATTTTATTTTATTGTTTAAAGTATTAAAACTAGTACTACATATGTCTCTTTTTTTCCCCACTGTCCTTCCCCCGGCCTCCCCTACTCCTAGCATATGCCCTCACCACCACCACCACCCCAGTGTCTTATGTCCATTGGTCATGCTTATATGCATACATACAAGTCCTTCGGTTGATCTCTTACCCACCTCCAAACCAGCCCCAGACTTCCCACTGTGATTTGAAAGTCTGTTTGATGCTTCTCTACCTCTGTATCCATATTTTTGTTCACCATGATATAATGTCCTTTATTATCCATAAATGAGTGAGATCATGTGGTATTTTTCTTTCACTGACTGACTTATTCCACTTAGCATAAGGCTCTCCAGCTCCATCCATGCTGCTGCAAATGGTAAGAATTCCTTCTTTTATATGGCAGCACACTATTCCATTGTGTAGATGTACCACAGTTTTCTAATCCACTCATCTGCTGATGGGCATTTAGGCTGTTTCCAAATCTTAGCTATTATTAATTGTGTTGCTATGAACAGAGGGGTACATATATCCTTTCTGATTGGTGCTTCTGTTTTATTTGGATATAGTCCTAGAAGAGGTATTACTGGGTCAAATGGGAGTTCCATTTTTAACTTTTAGAGGAAATGCCATACTCTTTTACACAATGGTTGCACCACTATGCATTCCCACCAACAATGAAGGAGGGTTCCTTTTTCTCAGCATCCTCTCTAGTACTTGTCATTTATTGATTTGTTAATAGCCATTCTGACAGGTGTGAGGTGGTACCTCATTGTTGTTTTGATTTGCATCTCTGGGGTGATTAGTGACTTTTAGCATGTTTTCATATGTCTCTTGACTTTGTGAATGTCCTCTTTCAAAAGGTGTCTCTTTAGATCCTTTGTCCATTTTTTGACTTGATTGTTTAGCTTTGTTTTGTTAAGTTGTGTGAGTTCCCTGTAAATGTTGGAGATTAAACCCTTATCAGAGATAACATTGGCAAACATGTTCTCCCATGCAGTGGGCTTTCTTGTTGTTTTGGTGATGGTTTCTTTTGCCCTGCAGAAGCTTTTTATTTTGTTGTAGTCCCATTTGTTTATTTTCTCCTTAGTCTCTCTTGCCCTAGGATCTATGTCTGAAAAGATATGCTTTGACATATGTCTGCAATTTTGCTGCCAATGGAGTCTTGTAGGATTTTTATGGTTTCCCATCTTACATTCAAGTCCTTTAGCCATTTTGAGTTTGTTTTGGTGTATGGTGTAAGTTGGTGACCTAGTTCCATTTTTTTTCTTTTTTGCATGTCTCTGACCATATTTCCAAGCACTATTTATTAAAGAGACTTGTTTGGTCTCCATTGTATGCTCTTGCCTCCTTTGTCAAATATTGAGTATAATGGTTTGGGTCAATTTCTGGGTTCTCTATTCTGTTCCATTGGTCTAGATGTCTATACCTATGCCAGTACCAGGCAGTTTTGAGAACCATGGCTTGGTAATATAGCTTGATGTCTGGTTGTAGATTTTTGAAATATGCCATTGGTATTTTAATAGGTACTGCATTGAATTTATAGATTGCTTTATGTATTATGGGTATTTTAATGTTAATTCTACTAATCCATGAACATGGTATGTTATTCAATTTGTTTATGCCTTCTTCTATCTCTTTTTTCAAAATCCTGTAGTTTTCTGAATACAGGTCTTTTACGTCCTTAGTTAAGTGTATTCCTAGGTATCTTAATTTTTTTGGTGCAATGGTGAATGGGATTGCTTTTTTTTTCATTAATCTTTCTGTGAGTTCATTATTGGTTTATAAAAAGTCCATAGATTTCCGGTTGTTAATTTTGTATCCTACTACATTGCCAAATTCGTTTATTAAGTCTAGTAGTGTTTAGATGGAGTCTTTTGGGTTTTCTATGTATAGAATCATGTCATCTGTGAATAAGGACCATTTTACTTCTTTTCCAATTTGGATGCCTATTTCTTCTTGTGAGATCACTATGGGCTAGCACTTCGAGTACTATGTTGAACAAAAGTGGTGAAAGTTGGAATCCTTGTCTTGTTCTTGAACTTAGGGGAAATGAGTTTAGTTTTTGCCCATTGAGTATGATGTTCGCTATAGATTTGTCATATACGGCTTTTATTATGTTAAGGTATGTTCCCGCTATTCCCATTTTGCTGAGAGTTTTTACTAAGAAAGGGTGTTGCATTTTGTCAAATGCTTTTTCTGCATCAATTGATATGAGTATTTGATTTTTGTCTCTCAGTTTGTTTATGTGATGTATCAAATTTATTGATTTGCAGATATTATACCATCCTTGCATCCCCGGAATAAATTCTACTTGGTCATGATCTTTCTAATGTACTGCTGAATCCGATTTGCTAGAATTTTGTTGAGGATTTTAGCATCTATGCTCATCAAGGATACCGGCCTGTAGTTCTCTCTCTCTCTCTCTTTTTTTTTGTGGTGTCTTTATCTGGTTTTGTGATTAGGGTAATGCTGCCTTTATAGAAAGATCATGGAAGTGAGCCTTCCTTTTCAATTTTTTGGAATAGTCTGAGAAGGAAAAATTTTAGTTCTTCTTTGAATGCTTGGTACAACCTCCTGTAAAGCCATCCAGACCAGGGATTTTGTTTGCTGAAAGACTTTTAATCACTGTTTCAATTTCTTCAGTAGTTATTGGCTTATTCAGGTATTATTATTATTATTATTATTATTGCTTGAGTTTTAGAAGCTTGTATTTTTCTAAGAATATGTGTATTTCATTTAGGTTGCCCATTTTATTGGAACAGAGTTTTTCATAGTATTCTTTCATAATCATTAGTGTTTCTGTGGGATTGGTTGTTACTTCACCATTTTCATTTCTGATTTTGTTATTTTGGGTTCCCTCTCTGCTTCTTGGTAAGTCTGGCTAGAGGTCCATCAATCATGTTTATCCTTTCAAAGAACCAGCTCTTAATTTTATTGATATTTTGTATTGTTTTTTTGGTCTCTATGCCATTTATCTCCACTCTGATTTTTATTATTTCCTTCCTTCTGCTTATGCTGGACTTGTCTTGTTGCTCTCTTTCTAACACTTTGAGTTGTAGGGTTAGATAATTTATTACCATTGTTTTTCTTTATTTTTTGAGGTAGGCATGTAGAGCGATGAACTTCACTTTCAAGACTGCTTTCACTGTGTCCCATACATTTTTTAAATTAAATCTTTATTATTCAGATTATTACATTTGTTTCTCTTTTTACCCCTCCATAGCTCCCCTCGATCCAGCTTCCAACCCTCCTTCTACCCTTACCTTCCTCCTGTTGACTACATCCATAGGTGTATGATTTTTGTCCAGTCTCTCCCTGTATACCCCTCACCCCTTTAGCCCTGAGAATTATCAGTCCACTCCCTTTCTGTACTCCTAATTCTATTATATTCACCAGTTTATTCTGTTGATCAAATTTTTAATTCACTTTTTAGATTCACTTATTGATAGATATGTATTTGTTGTTCATAATTTTTTGTCTTTTACCTTTTTCTTCTTCCTCTTCTAAAACAGTACCTTTCAGCATTTCATATAATACTGGTTTGGAGTTGATGAACTCCTTTAGCTTTTTCTTCTCTGTGAAGCTCTTTATCTTCCCTTCAATTCCGAATGATAGCTTTGCTGGATAAATTATTCTTGGTTGTAGGTTCTTGCTATTCATCACCTTGAATATTTCTTGCCACTCGCATCTGGCCTGCATCATTTCTGTTGAGAAATCAGCTGACAGTCGTATGGGTGCTCCCTTGTAGGTAATTAGCTGTTTTTCTCTTGCTGCTTTTAATATTCTCTCTTTGTCTTTTGCTCTTGGTATTTTAATTATGATGTGTCTTGGTGTAGTCCTCTTTGGATTCCTTTTATATGGGGTTCTGTGTGCTTCCTGGACTTGTAAGTCTATTTCTTTCACCAGATGTGGGAAGTTTTCAGTCATTGTTTCTTTAAGTAGATTTTCAGTATCTTGCTCTCTCTCTTCTTCTGGCACCCCCACAATTCTGATGTTGGTATGCTTGAAACTGTCCCAGAGACTCCTTACATTATCCTGACATTTTTGGATTCTTTTCTCTTCTTGCTTTTCCAGTTGAGTGTTTTCTGATTCTTTATATTTCAAAGTTTTGAATTGATTCTTGCCTTCCTCTAGTCTGCTGTTAGGTCTCTGTATAATATTTTTTATTTCAGTCAGTGTATGTTTAATTTCTAGTTGGTCCTTTTCCATCTTTAGTTGGACCTTTTGCATCTCTAGTTGGTCCTTTTTCATCTCCTCTTGGGTCTGGCTAACTTTATCCATCTTTTCTAGGATATTCTTGAAAAACCTTACAACCGTGGTTTTGAACTCTATATCCAGTCTTTTATTTTCCTCCATTTCTTTTGTTTTTGATCTCTTCCCTTGTTTCGGCATTTTCACTATGCTGGGAGAACTTCTGTGTTGGATTCAGCCTTATGATACCAGACTTGCAAAACTGCAAAAGCCTCTCTCTTGAGCTTGGGATGGGTGGAGTCTCAGGGTTTAATGGACCGCCTTGCATTCCAGTCGGCCCAGCCCTTCATGGCCCCTGAGTCTCACATGGCTGGGTAATTGCGGGAAAGGTCCCTGTGTGTGCCCGCACTCTCACAGTGCCTCTAGACTGCTGCCTTTCCGACTCCCCTGCACTCCAGGACCATATGAATCTGGGTCCCCAGGACTTTGCCTGAATCTGGGGTTTAGTGGAGTTAGAAGTGGCGCAGTTGGGATGCTTTGTCTCCCGCCCTCTTGTGAAAGCCAGTGGCACAATCAGCAGTTGGTCTAATGTGCTGCTACTCTAATGGGGTATCCTTTGTAGGTAACTTTTTGTCTCTCTCTCTCTGGCTGCTTTTAAGATTTTTACATTGTCTTTGGTGTTTGCCAATTCAAATATAATATGCCTTGGTGTAGGTTTTACGGTTCATTTTATTTGAGGCTCTGTGAGCTTCTTGGACTTGTGCAATATTATTTCCCCTATATCAGGGAAGTTTTCTATCATTATTTATTCAAACAGGATTTCTATTCTTTGCTCAGTTTCCTCTCTTTCTGGCACCCTTCTTATTTGGATGCTGGGTGTGTTTTTGTATGTGTGTGTGCATGTGTGCTTTGTCCCAAAGTTCTCTTAGGCTCTCCTCCTGTGTTTTAAGTTTTTTTTTTTCCTAGATGCTGCTCTGCTTGGGTATTTTTTCCTACCTTGTCTTCTAGCTCACTGATGTGGTCTTCTGCTTCTTCTAGTTTACTGTTGAGTTCTTTCTTGTAGTGATGACATTTTTCATTTCTTCTTAGTTCTTCATTTCTTCTTGGTTCTTACACATATTGTTGAATTTGTCCTCCAACCTTTACAACAACCTTATGAACATTTCTCTCAATTCTTTTTCTGACAGAATTTGCTTGTTGCTATTTTCTTTACTTCCTTTTCTGGTGATGCTTCCTTTTCTTTCATATGTTGGCTGTTTGTCTCCTTGTGATCTCTCCTCTATAGGTGTCTAGTTATGTAGCTCTCTCTCTCCTGTGTTGTCTTAAAGGCACAAATACAACACAACAAGGCACAATGCACAAGGCACTGAACACAAATGTATTCATTATACTTTCTCTAGAAGAAATCTGAACTTTCCGTGAGAAGGTGCAAAGCCTGCCCAAATCTGCTATTTGTGCTGCTTGAGATGCAGTGTTTGTGTGTTGGCAGTTGTTTCCTAAGTGCCATGGTTGTAGGGAACTAGGAGGTATCTGATACTTCCTGGCTGAAAGGAAAGCTATGCTTCCAATCACAGCCACTCTCCCCTTCAAGATGGCACAGTCTCCGTGGTAGAGCCATTCACTCTGGGAGATATTTCAGTAGTAGTGAAGACTGCCCAGTCAGGGGAGCCTGGTCTGGTAGTCCTCAACAACAATCCCTTGGAATATAGCTGCCCCTCATTTACAAATAGACACTTCTCATACATCTACACAGTCTCCTTTCATTCTCTCACTCACATAATCTTGCAGGCTGCCTTCCCATTGGCAGCTATCTTAGATCCCCTGGGGTTTTATTTTTAAAAATTATAATTCTGGTGATAAGCAATGTTTTGTTTTACTAGTGTCTGAATTACAATACAATTCTGGGATCAAATGACAGGTCATCTACCACACAGGATATCACTGCCAGTGAAAAAGGCAGAAACACTTTCAGATTAGCAGTATCAATAGATAAAATTACTCAAACTCTCAGAAGATTTGTAAGAGAAAGTAAAATGCTTGAAGTGAGAGGCAAAAATATTTAGTCTAAAACATTAGCAAAAAATTAGATCAAGACACAAATTGTCAGCTTTCAAATGGGAGAGGAGTAGGCAGGGCTGGATGAGAGAAGGTACAAAGATTAGCCAAAGAATATATATGCATAGCTAATAGACACAGACAATGGTATAGTACAGTGGTCGGCAAACTGCGACTCGTGAGCCACGGTTTGCTGCTCTGTTGACTAATGAGTTTGCTGACCACTGGTATAGTAGGTCTTCGGGTTATGTCTGCATTCCGTTCCTACAGTGCGACTTACATGATTTTCTCCATAAGTCAGAACCCACCTACGTAGGCATGTACATCAGTAACATGGAGCACATACACACCAGTAATGAAGTGAAACAGTAAGAAAACATTTAAAAGAAAGATAACAATTCCTGATCTTTACTTATGATAAATAGATAATGAAAAACATAAAGCACATATGTACATACATCAAAATGATGGAACTTTTTTTTAATAAATAAATGGGAGATGGCGAGGTAACCATGAAACAACATACATTGAGTCCAATGTAACCTGAGGCTGTCTGTATAGTGATAGAGGTGGGGTCTGGGGGGCAGGAGGGCTGGGTAAGGATGGGCAAAGGAGGGGAAATTGGGTCATCTTTTATAGTGTCAACAATAAAAATAAAATTAAAAAATAAAATGGGGAGTTGTATTGGGGATAGTCAGAGATATTAATACATTCTATTTGAATATGCTTACTGAGAAAAGTGTTGAAAGAAAACCATAAATGTTCTGGAAATTCGAATTGAATTATTCAATACTTAACTAGCAATCAAGAGAAAGGTTTTAAACAGCTCACAGTTACATACTAAGGAAAAGACAGGGGCAAATTGAATAAATAATAGCACCTTAGATATAAGATGCAGTTTATGTTCATTTAATGTGGAAATAGATGTAGGATGTATGGCTTAGAAACTTTTACTACCATTAGACTAAATGTGTGATGTTCAAAATAAACTATACAATTATTATAATGTAATATTTTGGGGGAAAGATGAAAAATAATATAAAGAATAATTCAATATATTTTCAAATTATTTAGATAAATATCTAAATAAATTATAAATATGTTGCCTTTTCCAATAATTAAATTAAGACATTTAATTAAATGAAATAAGTGATGACTTATATTTTTTCCCTTGTTAACATTTTCTACCATTTGTGCAATTTCTTACTCTGTGTACCACTTTTTCCCCCCTAAGTTATTTGAAAATAAGTTAAAGATAAGTTAAAGCAAAGACATAATGATATTTCACCCTTAAATACTTCAGTATTCATGTCCTTATGAATAAAGTCATTTTTCTTATGTAGAAACAAAATATTTTTTTTAATCTTTTGGGACAAATCATAAGATAGCAGGACATATCTTTAAGATCTCAAATCTTGCCCAAGACAGTGTGGCTCACTTGGATGGCCATCATACCATGCAGCAAAGGGTTGCAGGTTCTATTCCTGGCCAGGACACATGCCTGGGTTACAGGCTTAATCCATGGTAGGGGGGCATGCAGGAAGGAGTGGATCAAAGTTTCACTCCCACATCAATGTTTCTCTCTTTCTCTCCCTTCTTCTCTCTCTAAAAAAACAATTAAAGACAATAGGGTGGCCCTCACCAGTTTGACTCAGTGAATAGAGCTTTGGCCTATGAACTAAAGAGTCACAATTCTATTCTGGTCAAGGGCACTTGCCCTAGTTGTGGGCTCAATCCCAAGTAGGGGGCATACAGGAGAAGGCTGATCAATGATTCTCTCTCATCATTGATGTTTCCTATCCTCCTTAATAAAAATATTTTTTAAAGACTCATATTGGCTTTGAATCTTTAGATTTATTTTCTTAATGGTTTAAAAGTGATATGAGAAATAAATAAACACTGTGCCTGGATCCAGTGGATTTTCTCTCTCCATCCTCATATTGAACAGGAATAGAAAAAGCCCCAGTGTTTTGGTAAACATAAGCAAATACACATTTTGCAAGTAAATTTCAATTTTTGGAGGGTGGTGTTCTTATTCTGGGCAAAATGAATTGATAGTACCTTGACACATATGGTCTACCTTTTAAAAATTGAACAACTTCTACTTACCTTAAATAATTTCTCATTCTTTTAGTTATTTTATATTCTCTAATATATACATTTATTAGCATGTATAATATTCATTAGTACTTGCTTTCATATATTTCATTCATCACTTTAATGCTAGAACTTTGAGAACTGAGACTTTACCATATGTCTTTGTCTATATGTATGTATGTATCTATCTACTGACTTATCACTATCCATTTATCTAAATCTATATCCATTATATATCTATAGTTATTTCCATATCTATTTGCTTTATCATTGTGATGGACTGAATAGATGTTCATTTAAATTGGTATTGAAAATGTGTATCTTGGCTATCAGTACGAGCACTCATAACATTTTATAGGTTTTTTTTTAACCTTTCTGATTTTGGAAAACATTAACTATGCATTTTCCTTTTTTATAATATTGCAAAGCAATTCATTTTTGTTACACAGAATAATTTTATTCTACAGAACTGCACATAATTGAGAACTCAGTAAATTTTTATTGATTTGTTAAACCTAATGCACTGTTTTATATTCATTGAACATACTATTATGGTACTTATTTAGTTCATGTGTACCTCTAAAAAACCTTCTATGTGGACAACAAAATGAATAAGAATATGAGCCTACTGATAGGTCAAAAAACATTGCCAGTTTTAGGCATTTTATACAGTTGGAGAGTTATTGGACACTGGATTAAATATCAACACGATGAGCAACAGAACACAACGGTGATCTAATTTAATCTCTTTCACATTTTAGAGGCACCTCACAGGGAAATGCCTGTTGGAGGACAGGACACCTACCCAGCAAATTGATCCTTTAAAGGGAGAGTTACAGTGCTTATAGCACATACTGGCTTTTATTTTTGTGTTAGAGCACAGATCAAAAAAAGAATTTTAATTTTAAAGATTGCAAGTTACAAAAGGTTTTAAAATGTAAGAACAATTTCAAGTGGGATATCGTTACCACCAATAAACACATAAGATAATAATGTATCAGAGTTCAAATCCTGTTTTAGTGTAATTCCTCTTACGTCATAAACCATGTACTATATGCAACTCATTGTTCTACAACAAAGATTACTGACAGTAATGCTAACCTTGACGAGTTCATCTTTTAGTAGAAAAAGGCTGGAGAAATCACAAGAGTAAAAACAGCATTGAAGGACACGCAGAGTAAGAGGTTTGTTCTATTTTAACCCACTACTGTTTTTGCTTTTATGAATAAACTAATGGAACAGAAATCTGGCTGGGGAGATCAACAAGAATTTAATAAAGAGATGGAATATGAATTGTGCCTCTATTCAAAATTTGATAATTAGGAAGAAAAAATTCCAAGGCAATTGGATATTTCAGTTAGATAGAATAGTAAAAGGTAAGGTTCTAGAATGGTGGAATGGGATAGGAAGGAGAAGAATGTAACCAGTTGAAAATAAGAACAGAAAGGTGGGTTTGCAAAACATCATGCCAAAAAACTTGAACTTAGCCCCATAGCCCAGTAGTTTACAATTTTAATTAATATCAGAATCATTTGGAGGAGATGCTAAAAGACAGTTTGGCTTCACCATCAGACTTTCAGGTTCAGAAAACATTGATAGGGACCTAAGAATCTGCATTTCTTTAAAAAGTTCCCAGGTGATGATTCTGGATGACACTCTTTATAAGAATTGCTCTTGTCAATGTAGACAGTAGGAAATGTCTGTGAAGAAAGTGGTATTATCAGATCTAAATTTTTGGAAGATGATTCTACTGGCAATATCAAGAATGGATTAGACAGCTGGGAGCAGGGTTCTTAAAATAGAACTGAAGGAAAAAGTAGCGAAGGGTATGACAAGTAAATAAGGGGGGGATTATTGAGTTAGAACTAACAGGATGGAGAGATCAAATGAGAAAGATGAGGAAGGGGTAGTCAAAGATCACTTTGAGATTTCAAACCAGGGTTCCCAAGAGAATTGCAACATCATTAATGGAAATATGGAGCAGAAGTGGGGTCCAGGTGGCAGGTGAAACCTGTGGTTGGGGTACAAGATTCCTTCATCATCTTACAACACTTCTCCTGCCTTTATTATAGGTGTTTATACAGCAGAACATTGTTGCATGTGTTTTCTGGTCTGTGCAACAAAAGCACTTCAGTGTATTGCTTTTCATATTATGAGCTCTGCTGGGCCACTCAAGTCCCCTAAAGTTAGAGAAAAATTCATTGGAAATGAAAAAGAAATGTGTAGTGTATTTTAATATGCATTTTCTTTCTTGAGAATAATATCACACAGAATAATTGTCTATTTGATTGAATTCTGGCAGAGATTGTAGGAGGGATTAAACATAGTTTGTGTATTGCTCTTTCAAGTAAATTTCTGAGAATTTAAAAAAAAGGTTAGCGTCATTTTTTTAAGTGATGCTGAGTTCTACTTTTACCACTGTGGAAGAGGTCTCATGAAAACACACAATATGCTGTACACATATCAGCTTTACACACAACTATTTTGGCATTCGTCTGCATTTTTATATATATCTATTATGATGGTTTATCATTCTTGTCATAGACGTAAAAGTAATATTCATTTCATTTGTGCAGAATGTTTTCACTTATGTAGTATTTTCGTAAACATTATCAACCTTAAACAAGGAAAAGTGTGGCAATAAATTCACAAAAAAAGTCACAGGGAAATGTGTTTTTTTCATGTTTAATGAATCAAGAGCAGGGGAAAACATCAAGTATAGATGGTTTCCCTGGACTTTAAACTCTACTTTCCAGAGATTTTGTTGACATGCTTTCAGGTACTCCTTCAATAATCATGGCAAGTAGAAATCTATATTTAGACAATATAAAGTTACATTGATTCAGACTTTGTTGTTCTTGATTTGTGTACATTTTTTAGGGCTGGATCAGTTTGAGAGGATGTGCTTCTGTGGAACAATTGTATTGAACAGTTGTTAATATGGACATCTACTAAATTCAAAGAAAATATAAGTTGTTTTAGTGTTACTTAGCAATTTAAAGATCCTCAAGTACTGGCTTAAGTGAGATTATCTTCATAGCCTGTTTATTAATACTGACTAAACTCAAAATTAGAGAAATCTTCTGCCCTAACAGATGCTACCTAATGATAGCATTTATTGCTTACTTATTGTTATTTCCATAAAACTTCAAATTCTCAGGGAGTGGCATTTTGCTTTTTATATGGTTACCGAGGAACATATAATCTTGCATGATTCATCCAGCTCAATATCCTTTCTTTGGCTGCTTTACCAAAAAGCTATAATTAGGTTCCATTATATACCCTAGACTCTTAGTAGTCACACCATGACCTTTCCTTTCATATGTATCAAACAGAAAATATCTGAAATTAGGAAAGGAAGAAATAATTTTACAGTATTTAGTGTGAGCCACCTCTGGTAGGAGGCATTCATTGATCCATTCTTTATTTCAACAAATATTTAAGGGTGACTTACTATAGCTAGGCATTGGTGGGGCTTAAATAAAGCATTTGATAAAATCTATATATATATAAAACCCTAATATGCAAATACACTGAACGGCAGAACAGCCTAACCTAACAACTGGTCTCTATGATGTGTGGTGACCGCAGGGGGTGCATGTGGAATATTTGTGGGAATTGGCAGCAGGCATCAGAGCGTGGAACATGGTGGGCGTTGGCTGCAGTGGGATAGTGGAGCAGGTCAGTGGGGGTGCCAGATCCAGGCTGGGTGCTGGCCACTGTCATCTGGGCGAGCCTCTGGTGGTGATTGAAAATTCTTTGCTCCCGTGTGCCACAGTCTTGCCCGGTGCTTACACCTGCTGTAGGTGCCAGCCCCGCTCACACCTGCTGCTGATGCCTGGTACTGGCACCGATCGCTCAGCGCCATCAATGGGTGCGAGTGGCAGCTGCTGGCCCTGATTGCCCTCAGGAATTCTCCACTTCCCCTTGCTCCTGAGGAGCAATCGGGCAGCAGCTGCAGCTTGCATCCACTGCTGGAGCCGGCTCCCATTGCTCCATACTGTCAGCTGGTGCTAGGGGGACCAGTGCCATCAGCCTGTGGGAGTGGCAGCAGAGGGAGCAGGGCTTCAGGGGCCTGGGGGCTGTGGCAGAAGAGGCCAGGTGGGGGCATGGAGGATGGGCCGAGTGCCCACCCCTGTGCCCAGTGCAGCCTTGCGGCTCATGGTTCCTTTCAAGATGCACAAATCCATGCACTGGGTCCCTAGTTACTGCATATGACATTAACATTAAGCAGGTTTTCCTTCTTTTATACTAAACTTACAGTTTACCTTGTTCTCACTGTGCTGTCATGAGCAAGATGGGACATTTGTCTCAAACCTTACTTTATTTTTTCAATCTGACATTCATGGGTATTTTCAAAGCTAAACAAGGCAGTGTTGTGGGTTCCTTTTAGTAATCATTCATTAAGGTGCTTTAAAAATATTTCTTCTTTCATTACACTCTAGTCCTCAAAGGCAATTTCTTTGTATTTTTAATATATATATATATGTGTGTGTGTGTGTGTGTGTGTGTGTGTGTGTGTGTGTGTGTGTGTATGCATACACACACACACATGCAGCATTACAGATCTTGTCTTTTTATTTAACATGAAGGGTCACACTGGCCTATACAGAGCCCCACTTGGGTGCCATGCAATTATGAGAAATAAATATTTATTGTAAATGTATAAAGCCTATGCATTATCTTTATTTCCATTACTGTGCCATGAAATAGCCAACCATATATTCTTTATTCCATAAGGTAGGGAATACTGAATAATTCAAGAGCTTGGAAATTTCAGAACTTCATTCGGTGGAGTAGTTATAGTCCCTGATCTCTATTCTAATATGCTGCCAGTTATTGCAAGTCATAAGAGCACAATACAGTGCCCACAATGATTATCACTCACTTAGTTGTTTCCTAGAATGGCTTCGGGGTATGAAGTAAACTATATATTTCACCGTCCTCATAATGAGATCTTACTGCTGAGAAACAAGCTCCCCACAGGCTCTACCTGCTGATAGGACCCACTGAACCAAATATTTAACACTTCACAGAGGCTCCTCCCTGCCCTTCTTCAATATTTCATGGATCACTTTCAAAAGAAAAATTGAGGCAAAGAAGTAGAAAATTGAGCTACTGACTCCTGGGTCCCTTGCTATAACCTGGCTTAGTAACAAAGACTCAATTCAATTTCTGGGCTCTGTGAGATAACAGAAGTTTCAAAGTTCCCAAGATGACTGTGGAAATCTGAGGGCCTTGGTTCTGTGATGGTGTGTGGCTGCCAGGTGCCAGCGAACTTGTGTTGTCCCTCAAAATCCCCGTGTAGCTGATGCCACCTTCTACTGCCCTGGCCATGTTCCTCGCCCAGCCTAAGTACAACAGGGGCGTGAATATTTTTTTTTCCATGAAGGAAGATTATTTCAAGTGGAATATGCCATTGAGGCTATGAAGCTTGGTTCTGCAGTCATTGGGATCCAGACATGGGGTGTGCCTAGCTGTGGAGAAGAGAATTACCTCCCCACTCATGGAGCCAAGGAGCATTGAGAAAATTGTAGAGACTGCTGCTCACACAGGTTGTGCCACGAGTGGGCTAATTGCTTATGCTAAGACTTCAATTGATAAAGCCAGAGTGGAGACACAGAACCACTGGTTCACCTATAATGAGACAATGATGATGGAGAGTGTGACCCAGGCTGTGTCCAATCTGGCTCTACAGTTTGGAAAAGAAGATCCAGATGCAGGCTCCATGTCTCCTCCCTTTGGAGTAGCACTGTTATTTGGAGGAGTTAATGAGAAAGGTCCTAAGCTGTTTCATATGGACCCATCTTGGACCTCTGTACAGTGTGATGCTCAAGCAATTGGCTCTGCTTCAGAGGGTGCCCAGTGCTCCTTGAAATAAGTTTATCACAAGTCTGACTCTGAAGGAAGCAATCAAATCCTCACTCATCATCCTCATACAAGTAATGGAGGAGACACTGCATGCAATTAACATAGAGCTAGCCATCATGCTGCCTGGCCAGCATTTCCACATGTTCACAAAGGAAGAACTTGAAGAAGCCATTAAGGGCATATAAAGAAGTGTGGTCTTCAGAATTTCTCTGAGGCAAGTTTTCTTCTGGTTGCCCTTAACTTTTCTGTCCAACTTCTAGCCCTTGGATAATCTGCAGCATATGTGCTTTTATGATGTCTGCACATAAAGGCAGTTCCAGAATAAAGAAACATTAAAAAAAAAAGGATTGTGGCCGAAATTGGTTTGGCTCAGTGGATAGAGTGTTGGCCTGCGGACTGAGGGGTTCCAGTTTCGATTCCGGTCAAGAGCACGTACCTTGGTTGCAGGCACATCCCCAGTGTGGGGTATGCAGGAGGCAGCTGATCAATGTTTCTCTCTCATCGATGTTTCTGGTTCTCTATCTCTCTCCCTTCCTCTCTGTAAAAAATCATTAAAATATATTTAAAAAAAAGATTGTGGAAATATAAATTCTTATTCTATCTGACCATTTAACCCATGGCCTTAGGTGAAACCAGTCTGCCCAAGGAAATGGCTGAAACAAAATCAGTGCTTGTTCATTTGCTTGAAATATTCATTGAAAGTATAGGGTCAGTCATAGAAAGATAAGTATCACATGATCTCACTCATACGTAGAATCTAATAAACAACATAAACTAATGAACAAAAATATATCCATCAGGCCTAAATGGGCAGTCAGACATCCCTCTCACAATCCAGTACTGTTGGCTCCCAACTGCTCACCAGCCTGTCTTCCTGATTGCCCCTAACCGCTTCTGCCTGCCAGCCTGATCACACCCTAACCATTCCCCTGCCAGCCTGTTTGCCCCTAACTGCTCTCCCCTGTGGGCCTGGTCACGCCTAACTGTCTTCCCCAAAAGGCTTGATCACTCCCAACTGCCCACCCTTGCAGACCTGGTCCCTTCCAAATGCTCTCCCCTGCTGGCCATCTTGTGGTGGCCATCTTGTGTCCACATGGGGGCAGTCATCTTGTGTGTTGGAGTGATGGTCAATGTGCATGTTACTCTTCTATTATATAGGATAGAGGCCTAGTGCATGGGTGGGGGCCGGCTGCTTTGCCCTGAAGGGTGTCCTGGATCAGGGTGGGTGTTCCCTTGGGGTGTGGGATGGCCTGGTCGAGGGGTCTGTGGTGGTTTGCAGGCTGGTCATCCCCCTGGGTAATCCAAGCTGAGGCCCTGGTATCTTGGATTTATTTATCTTCTACAATTGAAACTTTGTAGCCTGGAGCGGAGCCAAGTCTTCTGCTCACACAGCCATTGAAACTTTGTTGCCTTAAGCAGAGGCCTGGGCCCACTTGGCTTCCTCCATTGCCAGGGGTAACCCAAGCCTCTTTCATGCTCTCTCTGTGTCTGTAGCCATCTTGGTTGGGTTAATTTGCATACTTGTTCTGACTGGCTGTTGGGCATGGTTGGTGGGCGTAACAGACAGATGGTCAATTTGCATATTATTCTTTTATTATATAGGACTGGAGGCCCCGGGTGGGATATCATGTGACCCCACCCACCCGCTATACTCCCAGCTGTGCTCACAGCTACGCCCACTCACCTGCTACCCCACCCACATGCTGGCCTCCACCCTTGTTGCGATTGGAGCCTGTGGGCCATGGGAGAGGCTCCATGCACCTCATGGTGACCGGTCATTTGATTGTTTCGGTTGTGATGCCTCTTGGCCTCTTATAATTATGATGTAATTTAAAAATGCCAAATTAAGTAACAAAATAAAAATATCAACACCCCAAAATAAATTTAACAGACTTCTGCCTGCCAGCCTGATCATGACCCCACCATTCCCGTCAGCCTTATAAGTAATTTGTATATCTAACATTAATAGATAAGTCACATATCTGAAAAAAATACTGCATTGTAGTTAATTTCTAATTGAAGACCTTTGATTTACAAGCACATATGAATTCACGATTATTTAAACTCCTCTAGATATTTTTTTAATTTGTTAAAATATATTTTATTGATTTTTTACAGAGAGGAAGGGAGAGTGATAGAGAGTTAGAAACATCAATGAGAGAGAGACATCGATCAGCTGCCTCTTGCACACCCCCTACTGGGGATGTGCCTGCAACCAAGGTACATGCCCTTGACCGTAATCGACCCCTCAGTCCGCAGGCGGACGCTCTATCCACTGATCCAAACCAGTTTCGGCCTCTAGATATTTTAAAAATTTTCAGCTAAAACTCCATTAAATACACTTTAAGTAAAAGGTATAGACAATAGATAAAAACAATGAAACCAAAAGCTGGTTCTTTGAAAAGATCAATAAAATTGATAATGTTCTAGCAAACCTAACCAAAAAACAGAATTTGATGAAAACCTCAGTGTAATAATTATGTAAACTAGTTTATATTTTATAAATAGGTACATGTACAATAATTAAGGATCTAGCTGTTGAGAACAGTACATTTTATCAATGCTTAGGTCAATGTTATATGATATAATTACATTTATTTTTAAAATTATAAATCTATATAAAATACTATATTCACACACTTTTAGGGGTCTATTACTGAGTATTTACTGGAAGCAAAACAAAACAAACAAACAAACAAACAGAAAACAAGATACCCTATGTCTTTCCTTGTATTTTTCCCATGTCCACTTCTAAGAATACTCACTTAGAGAAGTAACTACAACCTATCACATTCTACATCACAGATGGCTTTGCAATTGTCATAGAAGAACAGCCTCATCAATCTTCTCGCAGTGTTTGAGTTCCCAAATGTTTCACACCAGAAAAGTGTGTCAGTCACAAAAAATTCAGACATACAAAAATATTAACACATATTCCAGAGACTGTGGGGGAGAATATGCCCTCCCCCCTCCAAATTCATAAAAGGAGAAAATTCTGATTCTTGCCTCTATAAAAAACATAATAAGCTCAGGGGAAAAGGCATATAATACATTTTTGAATATACTATAATTTGGGGGCAATTTTTGTTGAAAATGTCAGCATAAAACAGAATAATATACTATGAGCCCTAAAATACCATGATCAAAGAATAAAAAGGAAGTTTTTCATGAATGTATATAAAGTTATAAAGTGTATGTATACAATTGTCTAAAGTTAACTTAACCTATATCTAAGTAATTCATTTAAAATATTTTAAAGAATCTGAACAGTGTATTTCATACTCCCTAATTAGGAGGTCAGAATATATCAGAACAGTATTAATTTGGACATCTAGCCTAATAGTGATGGTTGGATGTGATAAGGAGACTTAATGCCTTCTTACTTCATATAATAACCCAAACTTGACTTATCTCTGTAATCTAAGCCTATGATTTGAGTAGGGTAATTATACTTTCAACCTGCATACAGGTTAAAAATCAAGGAGGGGGATGGTGGGTGGAAGAAACCAACCAAAGAATTTGTAGGCATATATGCATAACCCATGGACACAGACAATAGGGTTGTGAAGGCCTGGGGTGGGGAGTGTGGGCTGGTTATAGGAGATCAATGGTGGTGGGAAGAGGGGACATATGTAATATTTTTAACAATAAAGATTTAAGAAAATCAGGAGCCTTAATTCTTAATTTAATGTCTAAGTCCTAGAACGTATCAAAAGGATGCATGATTAAATATTGTACAATAGGGAAACCTGGTCACCCTTCTACACAGTTTTCTTACTTATACTGTGGTCAATTAGGTAATTAGGTTAGGATGCGGTTCACTCACCCTTATCTATGCCACCAAAGTCTGCATAATTATAGCTTTATTCTCAGTTACCTCTTGAAACTTTGTCAGTTTTAACCATTTGTTCTTTATTTCTCTTTTTCTCCTAACATATAATAAAATAAATTACCCCTGTAAGTTAAATCCCAATTAGAATGAATTGGGACAAAGAAGTGAAAAATAACAAAAGTCATTGTAATAATCACAAATAGAACTTATGAGTTGTATGGGATTAAGAGGTACAAGCTTCTAGTTATAAAATGAATAAGTCATGGGGATATAATGTACAGCACAGGAAATATCTATACTAATAAAAGGGTAATATGTTAATTCGACCAACATCTTCCAGAAATCCATCCGGATGTCCTTCTAGACAAAGCCACGGTGGCGGGGGCCAAGGCAGAGGAGGTTACAGGTGATCAGGCCTGCAGGGAAGGGTAGTTAGGGGCGATCAGGCCAGCAGGTAGAGAGGTTAGGGGAGATCGGGCAGACAGACAGAGAGGTTAAGGGTGATCAGGCAGGCAGGGGAGCAGTTAAGGGCATCATACAGGCAGGCAGAGTAGGTAGGGGTGATCAGGCAGGCAGGCAAGTGGTTAGGGGCCAGCAGTCCTGGATTGCAAGAGAGATCAGGCCTAAAATGGCAGTTGGACATCCCCTTAGGGGTCCCAGATTGGAGAGGGTGCAGGCTGGGCTGAGTGAACCCCCTCATCCACCCTGTGCACTAATTTCTTGTACCAGGCCTCTAGTAGTTAATAATATTGCAATAACTATGTATGCTGACTCACTTTATTGTTATGATCATTTTGTAACGTTTATAAATGTTGAATCACTATGTTCTACACCTGAAACTAATATAATATTGAATGTCAACCATATTTTCATAAAAAATGCATGCTCTTAACTCCCAGTCTGTGAGTTCTTTTCATGAAAAACAGATCACTATACAATATCTTCTTCTCCCTTTATTTCTGTTTTTGTATGATGTGAACTATGATGATACCCTTTTAACTTAACATCTCTGTTGCAGTTTTTGCTATTATCTGTGTTCTGTATCTATGGATCAAATAAGGAGACAAATTCTCCAAATGGGATATCCCATAATCATCATGGCAAGGGTTAATTTTAAAAAAATCTTAGCAATATAGTGACATTCAATTTCAATTACAACTTAGTCAGAACATGCATTTCACCTCATCATTTATTAATCAATATTTTACTGGATCCCCTCATTAGAATTCCTGTAATGAGAAATGCAACATGCAAAATTATCCATGATAAAATGTATAGGTTATAGTTTATAAGAAGACATGACCTCAATTTACTGTTTATTTCCCACAGTAACACAGGCAATCTTAAGCATTTGACTATATTTTGATATATAAATCATATGAGAATTTCCAGTAGTAACATAATCCTGAAATCTGATTTCCTAATTATAAGTTTACCTAGAATCAATTACATTTAAAATCATGATCAATCTTGTATCATTTTTTTAAATTTCTGGAATATAGATTACTTTAACTTAGCCAAACAGTGGCTTAAAGAAATATAAACACTTATTTTATAATATAGCAAATATTTTATACTGTTTCTGCCTTACATTTGACTATGAAGTCAGGTTATGAAAAATCATAATGTAGCCTTTATAAAAACAACAACAACAATTTACTTTCACTCCAAATTAAAATGTACTGATGACTCAGTATAGAAACAGTAGACATAATTTTTAAATGAGTTCAGAGAACGGGGTATCTTTTGTAAAATGAAACTTCAAACAGAATTCCCTATTGCAAGTAGATTTGAGCTGTACTTTTTGTTAGAAACAAAAAAAGGCTTTTGCTATAAACTCCTTGAAGAGCTGCCAAATTAGGGTCATAGAAGTCTGAGCCTAGAGCTGATAACAAAAGAAATCCAATTTGCGTCTGACAAAGAGAAGCTGAAGCCTAATGTGTGTAAATGTTATGTGGTGGGTGGTGGTGGAGGGAAGAAGCGAATTATTTGATATTTACCATCAGTATATTGCCTGTCGTGTTATGACATGAAATAACTCTTTAGATTGCACCCCTGCATTTATGAAGTCCCACAGAAGAATTTAAAATTTCACATTTGTGCCGTGACCAACCAGCAGACTTCTTTTAGTAAAAATATGCCACTTCCAAAGCTGACATTTACTTCTGCTATATCTTATAATAGCAAGGGAACCCAAAGAGTACCTCTGGAACTGTGCCCACATGTGTTTGTGTTTATTATTTCTTCTTAATATAGCTCATAAATGCTAATAGCTTCTCTGTGAGGGAATGTCATTACAATTAGAGCCCTTGATTGGAAACAGGGTGCATAGATTTAGGAACAACTTAATTTCTACAAAGAAATAACTCTGGCTTTGGTTATATCCGATTACTTAAGTCGAGGGCAGCTGATAATGACCCTGGTTTATAAAAAACAAATATTAGGGAGTCAGTGTGGACCCCAGCCTAAGTTGGTAAACAGTATTGTGCAAAGTGAGTTCAAACATCAAGGATATTACAGGATTTAAACTAAAGCAACCCACAAAGAAAATGTAGGTAACATACTCTTAACTGTTGGGGTTAAGTTTTAACCTTTCTTCTTTTCCAGTTGAAAAGTAGCCCAAGCTGTCCTTTACCTAATTGTATTCACTGTTATTCACTAATTTAAAAACAAAAACAAAAACAAAAAATGGCACAAAGAAAATTCTTCTTAGGGTTATTGCATGCAGGTTTTCTGAACTTGCTGTAAGTCATGTGTAAATATTACAAAAAAGAAGAGTTTCCTCTAAATTTGCTCTTCTACATAAAGTGCTATCACTGAAAAGCGACACAGGACACAAGGACTATTCCAAAATTGACCCTTAAATTGTCAGGGAAAACCCCAGTTCAAGGACTGAATTTAAATGCTGGGTATAATAAAGGCTTTCACACATGCTGTCAAAGGAATTTCTGTTCTATTAAAACAAATGAAGGATACACTGCTCTCTGGAAATATTTCTCTCCTTCTCCGTGACCATGAAGCATACTGCCCTCAAAATAAATTCCCCTGGGATTAATTTTCCTTATAAAAATTATAGCCAGAGAAGTTCTAATAACAGTATCGTAAAATAAACCATGGAACTCTCTGCAAAGGAACAGTAAGTCAGCATTCTAGGAGGGAAAACTTTGGCAGCAAAAATGAATCCCCTAAGGAAATGTGTGAGAAAAGTTGATGGGATTAAAACATGTTACATGACATATGGTATATATTTTTAACACATAGAATGGGAGAAATAGATTGGAAGAAGCACCTAAGCATTAATTCCCTAACTTCCGCTCTCCTACCATCCCTGAAGGATTTTTCTCTTTCAGTTTGTCCTGGTAATGTAAGCATCAAAGGATCCTACCTTCCAGAATTCAACTTTAGAAAGGGAGATAAAATGTCACTATTATTTATCTGCATCGTGTAAGATGCTGCTTTTGTACAGAACAGAGAGATGTAAATAGATAACCGCAGCCATCTCAATGTACAGACTGTCAAACTGAAATAGGTTTCACTAATATTTCTTACCGGGGCTAATATCTTTCCGTACAATCAAATGATGTAGCACATTAGGACATACTTTGCAAAAAAAAATTACCTTTGAATACATTGGTGCAACTAGATAAATTGCAAAAACTTTCAGAAACATGCCATACTTGCTCTTCTAAAAGGAAAGAAAATAAAAAAGTAAACAAATATTTTGCTCTCTGTATTTTCAAAGTATTTCTGTAGGCTGTTCAGATTTTATTTTATATGTTGTAAAACTGTAACTGCCTCTTCTGAATTTATTACCCTCAATTAACAATTTATACTACTGGGAGGACATAAGAAAACAGGACAGTTCTCCAATATTTGTCATTATGAGATCAATGTGCTTCATATGTAAACATACAGCAGATTCATATTACATATGTGAACATGAAATCACTTCATGTAAAATGGGAATTTAAAACATACCCATTGCATAGGGTTGTTTTCAGGATTAAATGATTTAAACCAGGAAAATTTGTAGCAAAATATCTAGCATAGCCCAAACCGGTTTGGCTCAGTGGATAGTGTCGGCCTGTGGACTGAAGGGTCCCAGGTTTGATTCCGGTCAAGGGCATGTACCTGGGTTTCGGGCACATCCCTAGTGGGGGGTGTGCAGGAGGCAGCTGATCAATGTCTCTCTCTCATCGATGTTTCTAGCTTTCTATCCCTCTCCCTTCCTCTCTGTAAAAAATTAATGAAATATATGTAAAAAATTGTTCTTTTAAATATCTAGCATAAGTTCCAAATAAATGTTAACTATCATCACCACTGTCATAACACCACCACCACCACTGCCACTATTTCCATCTACAAAACCAAGACCTTATGGAGCTGAGTTCAATGCAAAAGAGGCTACTCCTGAATAAATGGCCCAGTGTGCGCCCGCTGAAGTATGGGTGACCAAGCTATCACACTACTTATCATAGCGCTGCACAGTTGACATTATCTTCATTATACACATGGAAAACACTGAGGCTTGAAAATGAAATTCAGTGAAATTGACAGTGAAGGAACCTTCCTTACTGAGGGCTACATAGAATGGCGTGTCTTGCTTTTTGTTTTTAAAAATACATTCACTACTTGGAAACTCAAAATAATACTTAGAAAAACAATCAAAACCAAATTGTTGTCCCTTTCAGTTGACCTATTTGCATCATTTTGGCTTTTGATATTATAGGTACTTTTAATTTAAGCAGCCAGAAATCATCAGTGCAAAGAAAAATTAATTCATTAGTTAAGCAAACAATATATTGTTAAAGAAAGAGTATGCTGGTCTGTAAAGTAAAATGTAGGAAGCTTTTAAAGAATAGATGTCATAAAATAATTAAAACATTCAAGACATTATATTGGGTTGATGTGGGAGTCATATGAGACTTCAAAGGGTAATAAGAGGAATATAGCATTTTCCTCTAAACTAAGAAAACTGCAACTAAATATTTTTAAAAAACAAACATTATGAGTGTTCTTTAGTGTGCTTGCATGAGCACACCACACACACACACACTAAAAACTTAAAAGGTTAACTTTTATTACTTAAGCAAAGCGGTATTATAGCAATAAAAAAATCTTAAACCTAATGACATAATCTCCCAGGGCATTCGGTGCTTCTCTGAAAAAAAACAAAAACAAAAACAAACAAACAAACAAAAACCCTGAGATTCATTTTCAGAAATTAAATTAAAGATAGGAAATTATAATACTTTTATTATTCTCCCGATGGGGGGTTAAAAATGAAAAGCAGTCAAGTCAGACACTTATCAATGGGTGTACTTTTATTTTTAAGAACAATATCTAGTTTCAAGCTCTTTCTCAGATATGAGATTTTAGATTAATATATCAATTCCATCTCCGTGGTTTAACAGCAGCATAATACCTTGACTTCTGTCACTGTTAAGCTGCCAACACCAATTTTATAGTTATTTCAAGGTAACTTTGAAATAGCTGTCTTATATTTGATTATTCTGCTTCCATTCAAGTTTTTTGACTTGTTCACCAGATTCATCATCCTGGTAGTCCACCATATAAACATGTATGAATTGGAACATTTCTTTTATCCATGAATATAATCTTATAACCACCTATAGTTTTTTTAATATATTTTTATTGATTTCATAGAGGAAGAAAGAGGGGAGAGAGAGATAGAAACATCAATGATGAGAATCATTGATTGGCTGCCTCCTGCACATCCCCTACGGAGGATCAGACAAGGCAACCTGGGCATGTGCCCTTGATCAGCATCGAACCCAGGACCCTTCAGTCTGTAGGCCAATGGTCTATCCACTGAGCCAAACCAACTAGGGCCTGCCCATAGTTTTAAAGTATTTATCACTTGCACTCATTCATATTCGCTCTTTATCTTTTTCCCTCCCACTCTCCTTTACACACACACACATTTGCACGTATATAGTTCACTTTGCAATGTATATAATTATTTCATACAAAATGTCTCTCAGTACATATAAATCATCAACATAAATTTTAGCTTGAAAAGGTACATTTTAAAAGATGGTGTCATTTTTTCTATTCATTCCTTTCTTATTAATAGAAAACCCTGTATCTTTTCTGAGGAAATACATCCATTATAAGAAGTTATTTTTTGGTCAGGTTCATTTAAAGTTTTTGTTTTCAGTGTTGAATTTATTTTCCTCCAGTGACTCTGTTTTCATGGTAAACAGTGGATAATACACATGGATTCATCTCTTTTGCTTCTGTATAACCAGCCTAAGCTCAATTATATTTTCCCATTTTAGATGAAACTTTTATCTGTTATCTCCTAATCACACACTAAATACAAACCAATTGCTTTATATCATATATTCAATAGGTTCTTTACCTTTTACCCGCTTGCCATTTTTCATTTCTCTTAAAGCATTATTCATCCCCCTAAATCCATAACTTCACTTTTAGTCCCTGCTAAAGTTCTTAGGTGTCTGCATATGGGTTTTCCAATATCCATTTTCCTGGTCCTCTGACTGAAACCATCTACTATAACCGATTCAATATTTGTACCCCAAATCTCCAACTTTTCCAAACGCTTTAATCATTAACATTGTAGAGTCAAAAGCCTTTGATTATTAGGATGCAGCCAATCTTTCAGTACTCCTAGTTTCCCGGTGTGTAAAATGGAACTAATGACACCTGGCATGAGAAAATAAGTGAAACTAATCCGACATGATAAAGAAGTAATATGCAAATGCTTGTTACACCGTGATGCCTAAGGACTAAACAGCAGGAGGGCAGGGCAGAGCTACAGGAGGACGGGACAGTGGGCACAGAGCTAAGGAGGGTGGGGCAGTGAGCTATGAGAGGTGCAGAGCTATGAGCGATGGTGGACAGGGTGGCCAGCTGAGGCAAGCGGCAGTGAACTACTCGTGCATGGATTTGTGCGCAGGGCCACTAGTATAAAATAATATTGACTGAAAACTGTAATTGAAACCTCAAATTAAGACAGATAAATTTATGTTTATCCTTTAAGGTGTGCACTGTGCCAAAGCCTGGAAAGAGTATTTAGCATCAGGAGGAAACCTCATTATATTTATCTGAAGTGTCTTAAGATCAGTAGGTCTTCTCACAGTTGTTTATTATACCTACTGTGGGTGTTTAAAAGAAGCATATTTAGCTCCATAACATCTTTAAAATGATAAACTTTACAAATTCAAATAACATAATTAAATATTCAACTCTATCAAAATGTATCTCATCTTGGTTTATAAAACCTTAGACCAGTTTCCAACCCTTTCAAAAAGATAAAGACCAATTACATGGGTTTGTGGTCCTGATTAAATGAAGAGTTTGTCTAAAATGCTTGTATTGGTTCCTGCCACACTGTAAGATGGTAGATGATAGATAGATAGATAGATAGATGATAGATAGATAGATAGATAGATAGATAGATAGATAGAGATAGAGATATCCATCTCTCTCTCTCTATGTATATTAATAATTTTGTGCTTCCTGACAAGTTTCCATAGACGATCTACCATCCATTGGCATGTGTGGACATTCTTTTGCCTTGTCTTCTCACTTTTGTTAGCTAAAGCTTAACTTTGACTCAGTATGTTTCTTTTACTATTGCATTATAGACCATTTTTAATCTGCTTGCTCGAATCACTATCTATTTTAGAATATGACACACACAGAAATTTACTGAAATCTCACTATCTCATTAACTAACAAAAGTGGTTTTGATCATAAAGATAATTTCCTCTTATCCATCTTTTCATACAGTTCACACTTTCCTATATTTCTAATTGGGTTTATCTACTTTTATAAGCTTTAGGTAACTGAAAACTGCCTTAGACATGTTAATTCACTTTCCTATGGTTTTCTAGAGCTCTCTGAAATTATGGAATTTATTTGATTCCTTAAATTATTATTTTGGACAAGAAAATATAGTTTATTTCTGGTTATCACAGTGTACTTTAACTTAAAATCTAACTGTACATAATTAAGTATTTATCAGATGAATATGAAACTTCATTAGTCTCACTGTAAGAGTTTATGGGGAACTGTAGAGGAATTTTAAAAAAATAAAATAAATAAAAAATAAAAAAAGAGTTTGAAATTTAAAACAGTCAATATAAAGAGATAATCAATATAGTAGTTAAAGTAAGTATCCTTCTGGACCTGAAGTATTTAATATGTGATTTATATTTAAAATAAAGACTGAATTTGTCCAAGTGAATCTTGGGATTACCATATAAATATATGCTTGCATGCAAGGCAAGTCATAAACCTTTTAGTATGGCAGTGGGTAACTTAAAAATGACATAAAATTTTATAATCTGCAACCTTGTTTAAAATTGGATGTCATTAGGGTGTCTCAAATGTGGAAATTTATTTAATGAAAACTGAAGAGATAACAGAATAAAAAAATCAGAAGAAAGAAAATGGGCATTTTTGGCAGACAAAGGAGGCAATTAAGAACAATGATATTTAAATATTTTTTAAATTCTCCTAAATAATTGGTATGCTTGATTGCTTATTCATTGATTTATTTAACCAGGTTTATATAATTCTTATTTCCCTTTATACCCTGAAAACTCAGAGAGATAATTTGTACTCAACTAGGAAACTAATATTAGTATTATTATACACATTCTTTTTACTTCCATCTTTTCTCCATAGCCCTGACTTTGTATTGTAACTACCTTATGGTATATATGTTGTTTAAAATAATCCTTTCCCAAGTAGTCCCACAGTCACCAAAGAGTTACCTTACCTGATCCACTCCCACCCCATCTCCCTCACTCATCTTCTGTCATTTCCACCCAAATGGCATCACTCACTACTTTCCCTTAAACACAAAGCAGGCTTTTCACCACAGAACGTGGCATTTGCTATGCCCCACCTGTAAGTCTCTTTTCCTCATATAGCTACTGGATTGCCCCTTCACATCCTTCAAATGTTCTCAAAAGTCAACCTATCAAAGAGTTCATCTTTGACATCCTTTAATAAAACACACAATCTATGCCACTTGGATTTTTAAGTATAATGTGAATCTCCATAGTATAATAAAATATATTTGAAAACTAAGAAAAAGATAATGTACACTTATGTATGTATAGATATAGATATATATAGTTTTTATATATAATAGGATAAATATATGTGCCCCATCTCCATACATACAACATATTCTTATCTTCTATATATTATTTTTCTTTTTCTAATTGTCACTATCGAAACTATAAGCTCCATTAGAGTCAGAACTTTCTTTTGTCTTTCTTTGTTGATTTATTTGCTCTACTCTATTAGCAGTGCCTTCAACACAGAAGGCACTCAATATCTGTTAAATGTAAAAATAACTAAATGGATAAGTAAAAGATACAGAACTTAGACACATGAATTATATACATTGATTTATTATTACAGAAGAAAACAATGTAAATTCAAAAATAGCATATGCTCCAGTGCTTTGTCTTTCAAGATACAAATTAACATCATCCTAGTTGCAAAGCAGAGGTTATAAAATCCAATTTAATTTTGTCTCCTTGCTATTTCAGCTTAATTTAAATTCCTCCCCAATTTTACTTTCTTGAACTTTGAATCATTCCAGAAAAGAAATGATCCAAAATAAATGTTTCCTGATTTAGAATGAGTATGGCTGTTAGGAAAAAATAATGCATTTCTCATACATAAGGAGGGATCGAGGTGGCTCAAACCAAACCAAATACCAAGTAAAATGAAGGGATTCTCATTAAAAGCCTTGCTTTGTCTGATAGGGGATTTTGGAATCCTGAAATTCTATCATAACATTATCTGTTACAGGAGATTAGGCAAATGAGTGCCAATTAAATCTCTGGACAACAGCCAAGGTACCAATGCTTACACAAATAGTTTATTTTGGAGTATCAAAGAAAGTCCCTGGCCTTAACTGAACACCAACTTTTTTCTTTGTGGAAATCTTACTTTTAATGCTACAATGAAGAAAGTAAATTTTAACATTTTAGATATCATGCAGCAAAAGAAATGAGAGAAAGGGGATGAGAACCTCAAAAGAGTAATGTTTTCAGCCATCCAGTAAACTATCCCTCCAAAATTTTATCTATAAACCATCGTTTAATGGTTGAAAGTTTTCTTCATATTTCTAACAGGTGAGGAGCATGGATTAATGCTCATCCTACTCTCATACAAGCTTATTAACTCTGTCATCAAAAGGATGCTCATCAAGTGGAGACCCATGAACCAAGAGGTCTCCGGTTCGATTTCTGGTCAGGACACATGCCTGAGTTGCTGGCTTGTTCATCAATAGGGGGCGTGCAGGAGGCACTAATTGATGTCTCTCTTTATCCTTCTCCCTTTCTCTCTCTCTAAAATCAATAAAAACATCATTTTTAAAAAGTAAATAAAGGATACACATCAAATATTGTTCATTATTTTATGAACTTTTTTTTGTTCCATTTATTTACAGTTTTCTTTATGACATCTTTTCGGATTGCTTGTCTCCTTAAGTGATATGGTGAATGTAAGAGGCAAATATGCTAATGAAAAGAACACCAATGAAAGAGAAAAATGTCATAATCTCATTAACCAAAGATTGAGGTACATAAAGGAGTAAAGTTAATCAGCAGTTCTTATGTACAAAGTCTACATATTTATTTCCCTTGTGCATGAGTTTCTGAATTATTTTACAAAATAGGAAAGAGATGTCATATGTAATGATGTGTAAAATTTCCTATATATTTTACACTACCAATTAAAAACCATTTTGATTTTTTATTCCTTTTCTTTATTTCTTATGGCTTTTCTTTATTTCAATATTTTGGTATTTGGTACAAGTTATACATGCTTTTCAAAACTATCACTCAGTATTAATTAGGAATATTAGGACATTGGGATCTCCTAATCATAACTAAAGTGTTATCCTATATTCATATATGATTTTGTCTTGTTCATTATTTTTATAATTTTAAATCCATGTTTTACTGTTATAATCTATAATTACTATAAAATATATATTTTGATCGGTATTATTCTAAGTACAGCATATGAGATTGATTCATATGTTGCTTAATAATTGAAAAATGGTTAAATAACTAAGATTATGATATAAAATTTTATAAAATTTTAACAAAGTGTTTTCTCTATACATAAGATTCAAATGGTATGCTGTATTTGGATTACTGCACTTCTGGGTCACAACATCCTCTCCATAATTATTTAAGAATATTCATAAGGTAAATTTTTCAAATACTCTCAGTTTAATGTCAAAATATCTGAAAAAATTCCTTCCTTCTTTTTAATGGCCACCACTACCAAATTCCTTATGCAGCAAAAGTATTCTAGCTAAGTACACACTTTTATTCCCAGACATAATGCATTCTTCGAATAGAAACTTTCCTCAAATTCCTTTAGTTTTTCATTATTTTTGTGAGTAGGCCTTATAATCCTATATAATAAAAACGTAGTATGCAAATTGTCCCCTTGACCACGAGTTCATCTGGGAGTTCAACAAGGGGGTAGGGCCAACCTGGGTAAGGGAGGGAGGCCCCAGCTGGCAGTGGTGGCAGGAGGTCACAGCCAGTGGTAGCAGCAGGCAGCTGGGACAAGGGAGGGCGTACTTGACTGGCAGCTGCACAAATTTCGTGCACAGGGCCTCTAGTAAGATATAAGATATAAAAGGGATGAAGGTGTCTAAATTGAAAAGAAGTATTGTCAGTCTAATCTCTCCAGCCAATCATTCCCCAGCCAACCAATCCCCCTTAACTAGAAACAACCTTCTTAACAATCATCCTGCTGTGTATGTCTTTGTGCACAGGAGTCTATGTGCACAGGAGTACATTCTTTCCTCCATGCAGTAGCATACTTTTTCTATTTTTGTACCCTCTGGTTTTCTTTAATATATATCTGCTTTAATTTCAGAAAGGAAGGGAGAAGGAGAGAGAGCTGGGAACATCAATGATAAGAGATAATCACTGATCAGCTGACCTCTGCAAACCCCACACTGGGGTAGAGCCCACAACCCAGCATGTGCCCTGACTGGGAATCAAACTGTGACCTCATTGTTCATAGGTTGACACTCAAGCCTCTATTTTTCATTTACAATATATTTTCAAGATATTTTCCTACTAGTATATATCGAATTATCTTTCCTTCATAACTGGGGTTCATTTTGTTGATAAACTACAGAGTGTCTCCAAAAAATGTATAAACACACTTTAACAGCTGATAGCTCAATTTTAAAAATAAAATGTATCTATCTAAACACTGACTTTATCATTATTCAAAGTGTGTGTATACATTTTTGAGATTCTGTATATAACTTTCTCAACCAGTCCCATATTGATGCATAATTATGGAATTAAAAAAAGTGTGTGTGTGCGCGCGCACGCGCGCGCGCGCGCACACACACACACACACACACACACACACACACACACGACATGGATGAGTTGTATCTGTGAGATAAATGCCATAATTGCTGAGTCAAAGATTATGTATCATTTTGCTCTTGACAGATATTGATAAATTGGTCTACTTATATGCCCTATCATTTAAACTCCCATCAGCAATGTACACAGTAAGCATCTGATACTCTACACTCTTAAAGATCTTTAATGATAATTTTAGAGAGACATGAAGGGAGAGGAAGAGAGAGAAAACAATTAGAGAGCAAAACATAGATTGGATGTCTGCTGCATTCCCCTTACCAGGGATTGAGCCCCAAACCATGTCATGTGCCCTGACAAGGAAGAGAACCATTAAACTTTAGGTTCACATAAATGATGCCCAACCAACTGAGCCACAGTGTCCAGGGATCTACAGTTTTGATATCTGTGTTAACATTTTAATTCAATACATTTATTTCAAAGCCAACAGACTTTCTTACTTATGAACTACTTATTCATATATGTCCACCTTGTATTGATTTATTGGTATTGTATAATTGTCTTGAGGCCTAGTGCACAAATTCATGCATGGAGGAGTGTGTCCCTCCGCTCAGCCTGCACCGTCTCCAATCTGGGACCCCTCGAGAAATGTCTGACTGCTAGTTTAGGCCCAACCCCACCTAAACGGGATCAAGCCCAAACAGGTAGTTAGACATCCCTTTCACAATCCAGGACTGCTGGCTCCCAACCAATCACCTGTCTGCCTTCCTGATCCAGCCTGATCACCTCCTAACTTCCCACCCTTGTTAGCCTGATCAAAGGCTAATTGCTCCCTTGCTGGCCTGATTGCCCTTAACTGATCTCCTCTGGCCTGGTCACCCCTAACTGCCCTCCCCTGTAGACCTGGTCCCTCTCAACTTCCCTCTCCTGCTGGCCTGACCACCCACAACTGCCCTCCCTTGCCGGTCATCCTGTGGTATCCATCTTATGTCCACATGAGAGTGACCATCTTTGACCACATGAGGATGGCTATCTTGTGTGTTGGAATGATGGTCAATTTGCAATTCCCTCTTTATTATATAGTATTTATAAGAGCATTTTATATGGTACATCATATAAATTGCATGTAACTATTGATTTGACTGTGTTATCCTTTTACTTTTTTAATTTGGAGAAAATTTGAAGCATCCAGAACTATATCACCTCTTCAATCACCCCCCTTGTTCCTCTACTTCTCCTCAAAGTCATCTACAACATAAAACTACTTTGCCCAAGTTAGAAAATGTCAAGAACCCCAGTGTTCCAGCAACTGCTCCAAATGCCACAGCAAAACAAATATGACCTTATGTGTTGTTTTTAATCTCTTCATGTAATTCCTGATACAAATAACTATTCTCCTTTCAATGAAGTCTGAGTTAAACCCCCCAAAAAGGACATTCTAAATCTTACCTCTTTATTATACAAAGGACATTTATTTTGTTTTCAAAAAGCTTCTGGTTTTTAACATGGTTACCTTTCATAACTATTGATTCTATTTTGTATTTCTGTCTTAGTTCTCTCTCTCTCTCTCTCTCCATATATATATATATACACTATAGTAGCCTTAGTGTCTGTGTGACATGATCCTAGGGCACAGTGAATACAGTATCATTTGTATAATAGTCCTTGAAAAAAATGACATCCTAATGATTTTCTTCTTTTCATAATCTATCCAATCTGACTAAAATAAGTAATTTAATGAAAATACCTGTTTTGTGTTATAAGCCCTTTTTGTCAAGACCTAGTATAGAATTTCAATGACGTTAAAGTAGCCATATATGATTTTAGAAATTATATATTACAATAACTATCTAGGTATAGCTGACAAATGTGTATAGCTAATTTGTGTTAATGTAAAATAGTAAAAAATGAACCAATTGAGGTATGACTGTAACGCTGGTTGATTTCTTCTTTCTCATTGCATCTAAAAATATTAATTCTTTTCAAATCTTTGAGACAGTGGTCAATTTCTATGTTTTACCTTATGTTAAAAGTAAACAGCTTGTCAAAATAATTTAGCATATGCCTGCTACTGAGCAAGATAATATGCATATTATGTACACACATACGCACACACACTACCTGTGCTTAAGAGATTAAAAACAGGATACATGGTGCTCTCTTCCCTGCCGGAGGCCAGACTTACAGATCTCTCAAACTTTCAAAACTGCACTAGACTTCAAAACAACTGTGGTTAGAAAAGGAGGGGCTGTAAACTTTTCCTCCTTGAGCAGGATGATGCTTCCCCTGTTGATCCAAGCAATAAACCAATATAGAAGAGAGAAGCATAAAAATGGCACCCACCAAGCTATGATTATTTTATTTCCTGCTTGAAAGGACGTATATTCTCTGATGGGTTTATAATCTATACATAAACTGGATTTTTTTTACAGAAAATTTGGAGGAGCAACAGGAGGCAGAAAAAAGGAAAAGAAAGGAAAACTGTGGGAAGAAGAAACAATTCCATGGCATTCATGGTTGCCACATTAGCTGTTATTAGAATCCTCTCAACAGCTGCCCAGACAGCATGATAGTGACAACAGGTAGGTCAACCTTCAGGGGTAGTCACCTGTACTTTATCACTGTGGCACCTGGAGGCATCAGACCTTCCTACAGTATATAGAAATAGAGTTTGGTTGTTGCTATGTGTGGGTGCTGAAGTGAGAGCTAATTAGTCACTCTCATTTGGATGAGTTGTCCTGGAGGCACTGATTACTAAAAGCATCTTGAACATGGTTAAAGGGAGGAGGTGTTAACAATTCTGATTTGATACTTGCACATACACTAAAGCAATAAGAAATTACAGTAGCTCTAGCTGTCTTGGCTTAGTGGAGAGAGTGTTGACCTGCAGACTGAAGGGTTCCAGGTTTGATTCTGGTTAAGGGCAAATGCCCTGGTTGCTGACTCAATTCTCAGTAGGGGGCGTGAAGGAGGCAGACGATCAATGATTCTCTCTCATATAGATGTTTCTCTCTCTCCCTTTCTTTTTCTCTCTGAAATCAATAAAATATATATCCTATATAATAAAAGTCTAATATGCAATTAACTGAAGAGCAGAATGACTGGTTACTATGATATGCACTGACCACCAAGGGGCAGCACTCAATGCAGGAGTTTCTCCCTGATGATAAGTGCACTCCTACAGGGGAAGTTCAGCTCAGCCAGAAAGAAGCCAGGCTCATGGTTGGCAAGCCCAGCACCAGTGGCGAGAGACTCTAAGGATGTCTGAATGCTGGCTTAGGCCTGCTCCCTGAAGGCTCCCAGACTGCGAGAGGGTGCGGTCCAGGCTGTGGACCCCCTGGGTACACAATTTTTGTGCACTGGGCCTCTATATTGATATATATATAAAAGCTTAAGCAACCATCTGAACTTTTAACCATTTGATCGTTTGACCAGTATCTATGATGCACACTGACCACCAGGGTGCAAACATTCAATGTACATGCATAGAAACATAGAACAGACTTATGAATATCAGAGGGAAGGGGGAGGGGCGAAGGCAGGAAGATCTCATATGCATACTAGAAACCTGATGCACGAGGGGTCCCTCAGCCTAACCTGTGGGGATTGGGCCAAATATGTGCACTGGGCCTCCGACATTCCTCAAAGGGTCCCAAATTGCGAGAGGGTATAGGGTAGGCCGAGGGACACCACCAGTGCACGAATCCATGCACCAGGTCTCTAGGGTATATATAAGAAATCACAATAACTAGTATGCAAAAATACTTTTAAAAATCACTGAGAGAAAAGTAAACATATATTTGACATATTCTATACATTAAGATGAGAAATACAACACTGAACAATTTTGTAGAGGCTAGAATGTGTATGAAGGTGTTCTTGTTATACTATATGAGGACTGCCAAATTTGATTCATCTGTTAAAGATGGAAATTCTTTTGGTTAAAGGAATTTAATAATGGGAATACTCAGGTAACTCATTCAACATGGATAATGGATAGTGACATTTTATTGCTTACATCTATGTAGTGGATCAAAATATATATTCAATATATAAAATGTGAATGCACTGCATTTGAAGTGAAAACTAACCATTTTGCAAATGTTTATTTGCTGACTGTTACAACTTAACTTCTAAAATTTTATGCCGGTTTTTATTTAGGAATAGAAAATAAGGCAGTTACTATTTTATAGGCATAAAACATTTAAATCATTTATTTTCTTATATTAAATTTCTTGGGATTTCATGTGCCGAATGTCCAAAGTAAAGTCTCTCTCCATCCCCATTATCCCACTTTGCCCTCTTCTACTGTCCTTCAACAACCTTTCTATCTGGCTATCAGGCTAACACAATACTGTTGTCATATGTTTTATATATATACTAGAGGCCTGTTGCATGAAATTCATGCACAGGAGGGATCCTCAGCCCGGCCTGCAACCTCTCCAATATGGAAACCCTCGGGGGATGTCCAACTGCCGACTTAGGCCTGATCCCACAGGGTAATTGGACATCCCTCTCACAATCTGAGAACTCTGGCTCCTAACTGCTTGCCTGACTGACCTCCCCTAAACCCTCTGCCTGCTTGCCAGCCTGATTGCCCCTAACTGCCTCTGCCTGCCAGCCTGATCACCCCTGTTGGTCAGATAGACTAACCTGCTCCCTGCTGGCCTGAGTAACCCTACCTTACTCCCCTGCTGACCTGATTGCCCCTAACTTGCTCTCCTGATGGCCTGATTGCCCCTAAACACCTCTGCCTCGGCCCCTAGCCTAAGCCTCAGTTTGGCCACCCTCTGTGGGAGGCGACCTGACAGATCAGGCAAAAGCGCTAGCCCCATTACCCCATTGCCACTGCCACTGCTGGCCTAAGGCTGGGCCCTTTGCAACCGTGCTTGGCCCTCACAGCAGCTGTAGCTTTGTCCAGAAGGAGGTCTGGAGGACATCCACCCTAATTAACATATTGCCCTTTTATTAGTATAAATGCTTGTTTAAATTACTTCACTTTTTTTTTCACCCAGCCAACCAACCTCCCTCCCCACTGTCAGCTGTCAGATGATTGTATACATGCCTCTATTTCTATTTTGTTAGTTTATTTTGCTCATTAGCTTCCACATGTAAGTGAAATCATATGGCATCTGCCTTTTCTTACTGGCTTATTTCACTTAGCAGTACTTCCAGGTCCATCTAAGATGTGACAAAAGGTAAGATTTCCTTCTTTTTTTTTTTACGGATGAGTAGTATTCCATTGTATAAATGTACCACAGTATTTTTTTTAATCTATTTATCTGGGACACTTAGGATGTTTTCAGATCTTGGCTATTGTAAATATTGCTGCAATGAACATGAGGATACATATATTCTTTTCATTTGTGTTTCAAGTTTCTTAGGATACATTCCTAGAAATGCAAATTGAGGAATTTGTATTACTGAGTAAAATGACAGTTCCCTTTTTAATTTTTCTGAGGAAACTCCGTATTGTTTACCACAGTGGCTGAACCAGTCTGTATTCCCACCAGCAGTGTACTAGGGTTCCCTTTTCTCCACATTTGCTCTGGATTAGGGGTCAGGGCATAAGGTTGAGACCCCATGCTTTTCAGTGGGTACTTTTACAGCTGAGATATCCCAGTCTCCATATATATGCCCTTCTTACCAGTCTTTATGCAGTCTCTTCTATAAATCCTTGTATAATACTCTGTTAAGCTGGCCTTCAGTTCATCATTCATGTCATTTGCTCTATAATTTAGTTGTAAATCCAGTTTGGTAATGGGAGGAGGTGAGTGTATCTTCCACCTACTACAAAGCCATCTTGAAAACCTGATTTAAGTGATTTATGAAATGAGCTGACTGCTCTTGATAGAATAATTCTCACATCAAGTGCTATGAAAATCTAAGTAATGTGCTTTCAGTTAATTTAAGAATGCTCAAAACAAATGTCTTGTGTTTTTCTAAATAGTTAAACTTTGATCAAATACATTTAGACTGAAGTTTTAAGGATCTAAAAAGTTCTGTATAAAATTTCTTTCTAATTTATTTCACTTTCTGTGTCAAAGTTTCACCAGACATTTTCTAGAGATGTCATATTTCAATTCAAAGTCGCCATTGCATTGGTTTCTATGGCAGCCAATTGCAAAAATTGTAATGCAGCTATCAACTTTTTTTTCCAGTGTTGGCTGCAAGTATCAATGTCAGGAAGACAATATTTGTCGTGACAAGTCTCTATCCGAATATAATACACATAAAGTTACCTCCCAAAGCTGTAAGTCACCATAATGCCAGAATCAAATAGATAACAAAGATGCACATGAAATTTTACAATGTTGATGTGCATGTGTGAGAAAGTGAGAGAAGAGGAAATGATATCATTTTTCCATAATTCACTACTCCCTAAAAAGGTAGAAATACAACCCTTCTCTTTCTAAGAGTCCCATTTAATAGGTATAAAAACCTAAAACCATGTCATTATTTGGTTCAAGGAGAGAGACAGTCTAGTTACTAAATCAGTGAGTTGAGTCAGAGGAGGATCCAAATTTTAGGTGGAATAGATCTTCAAGTAGATGAGAGAAACAATTTTGCAATGATAGTAAATTAGGAGAGCAGCAGGAAAGGGGGAAAAGCAATTATTACATTTTAAGTTATGATAATATATTTAGAAAGTTAGTTACACATCTCTATCTCCATTCATTCTATCACTCAAACTTCTAAAATACTTCACAATACTCTGACATTAAACTTAACTGGTGCGCAGAGCCTAAATACAAGGCTGGATATGCACTCAAGGGTTCCTCCTCATTACCAAGTCTGAGGAGATGGTGAAAACTCCAGGAACCTGTAAGATCTGGGCAGAGAGAGACCATGAAAGATTCTGGCTGGGCATCCTGAGGTAGCATCCCCCCAGCTGGGACTAGAAAGGAACACTGAATGCTCTTTCCTTAGGATTAGTTTATTAGATTCTAAGCAGAGCAGTAGAAAAAAATGAGATTTTTCACTCACATAGATCTGGATTTGAGTGCCATCTCTGTCACTTCCTTTGTTATCATAGAAAAGTTGCCTACCTATTCAACACACAGTTTCATCATAGGTAAAACTGAGAAATACGACTCACATCAAGGATCTGATATCGAAATTAAATCAGGTGATATATGTAAGACATCTATCACAAAGCTTGGCCCATATTAAGTATGAATATATAATATCTAAAACCTTGTAATTAATGCTGTTTATTATGCTTTGAATTATACTATTTCATTTGTGCATGCTACCATTTTTAATTAATTATCCTTTTTATCCCCTAGATGATGTGGTAAAGTCCTATACATATGATAACTGCTCAATCACTACATGTGAATGAATATGTATATGTCTTTTCAGTTAGACAGAAAAGACATATATATAAATTAAAAGATCATGCAATAAAGTTGTTCACTTCACATACTTGTGATCATGAAAGGATCCAGGTCCAACCTTGTAGTTTAATTTTTCTTATAGCAGTTAAGTTCTAAGCCATTATAGCATGGTTGAGAACAAAGGGTTTGGAGCCAAACTGTCTGGGTTCAAATCCCATCTTTACAGTGTATTAAAAATGTGAATTGAGACATAGTTCCACCTTCTGTAATACAGGAGTAGAAAGAGAACAATCCTATAGGAGTGCTGAGATGATTACTCATAATAAAAGTATGAGTAAATCATCAAGAACAGTTCTTGGCACTTTTGAAGCACCACTGAAGTATTAACTCATTCAAATTAGTGACTAATATTAAATACTACCAATATTTAACCCCCCAAAATTCCCTCTTAAATAGTAGATGCAATCATATGCAATTCTAGTGTAAGGTTGAACATAACTGAACGCGTGAAAGACTAGATCCAATCACCATCCTGAATCTGTAATTAACTGGCTTCATGACCCTGAGTGGATAATGAAGCCTTATGCACCTTTTCATCAATTAAATGTGGGCATGATCTAGATTTTGTTGGTGGTCTACCCTTTCTCTTCTATAATAACATTCTCTGATTTTTATTGCATCTTGTTTTCCTCTTGGACCTCAGCTTTAGTTCTATAAAAGAAGGCAGTTGGAAAAAATCTTACACAGATAACTCGACTTTGCTATCAACTTTCTAGTATCAAGTTTATTCCATACACAATAAGGCAGAACTACAGTAAAATATCCTGAGCTAAGGCTATTTCTTTTTAAGACCCCTTCACATTTCCCGTAGCCATTGGAATTGAACTCAGGAACGATCAAGTAGCAAGGATTTGTGAGAAAGAGCCCCTTTTAGCTCTCAGCATTTCAGAGAGATCTTTGCTTCCACTAGTCATGGTGCAAGATACTTCTTTTATCACATCTACCTGTTGAATTTCCTTCTTTGAGCCCATCCTTTCTTCCACATGTCACCACAGATGGTGCACATGGAGACCATTCAAAACTGGGATTACAGCATTTTTGAAAGATAGAGGTCTTCTGTGATCATTCTGCTTCAATTTATGTTTGTTTGTTTTTTTTTTAAATGAGGGAATTGAGGCAAAAATATGTCCTTTTTGAAAAAATCTTTAGTCTTGAAACTATTACATTTTGTCCCCTCTTTTTCCCCTTTGACCTCTTCTTACCTCCCCCACCCTGCCCCAGGCCTTCACCATCCTATTGTCTGTGTCTGTAAGTTATGCAGATATACATGTAAATTCTTTCCTTGAATTCTCCCCACCCACCCAACCTCCCCTCCCCTCCCTTAAACATTCCACAATCTGTTTCCTATTTCTATGTCTCTGGATTTTTTTTGTTTAACAGTTTATTTTGTTCGTTAGATTCCACATATGAGTGAGATCATGTGATACTTGTTTTTCTCTGATTGGCTTATTCACTTTGCATAATACTCTCCAGGAAAAAGATATCCTTTAATGTGTTCAAAAGGATGCAGATCATTAGAGCTAGAGCCATAATGAGACACTATGCCTCTTGTATCCTAAACCACCCTTTATAACATTGTATCATGATGGCTTTGTGTGAAGAATTGCTTAATTTAGCCCAAAAGAGATTTCCCTAAATTAATTACTTACCTCATTTGATGTCATTATACAGCATGTTTGCCTTAAGAACATGTCACTGTATCTCATGACTACTAGCTCCTAATTCCTTAGGAATCATCCCAATTACATCAACTCTTAAGCCCCAAATGCAAAGCATTCCTACAGTGCAAGGGCACACACAGTTTCATGGGTCAGATTATAAGACAATGCCAAGTAAGTTCTGGATGAGTGATTGGAAGCTTGTCCCTAATCCCTAAATTTAGGAATTTAGAATTGGGCCTGAAAACTGGTACCACGTGACAGAGAAAAAAATGTTTTTAGCATCTGTGGAATATAGTGCCATTGAAACGTTATATGGTTATTGGCTCAGAGCCAGTGATGAGTGGCTCATAGCAAGAAGTTTGGAAATGTTCGAAATTTTCTGATTTCAGTATTTCTTAGAATATGCAGTTACATTCTGTAATTTTCTTATGCATTAGTGTCACAGAGCATTACTTTTAGTTGAGGAAAATTACATTATCTTGCACTTAAATTTAATAAATCATATGTGTATTTATTTTTATAAACCATTTCTAGTCCTTAAATTGATTCAAATTACACATTGCATTATTGGGTGGATCTCCTTTCCTTCTAGAGCAAAAAGTCTAATGCCAAAGTACAAAAGAGGAAAATATTTAATCTATTCTTCTGAATTGTTTTTCTTTCCCATGGGAAGACATTGTTAAACTATTTTTAAATATTTGCACATCCATATATCACTGTGTGGTAGGGAGAACAATATCCCCCCCCCCCCCCCCGCAAATAGTCCACATCCTAATCCCCAAAACTTGTGAATATGTCGTATTACATGGTAAAGGGGAATTAAATTTGCAGATGCAATTATTACTCTAATCAGATGACCTTAAAAGGAAAAATACCCTAGATTTTCCAGTTTTTTTCCAGAGGAATCATAAGGCCCCTTAAATGAAGAAGCAGCAGCAGGCAGAAGAACAGTCAGAGAAGAAGATATGCCCACTGAAGAATGGTCAGAAAGATGAAACGTTGCTGGTTTGGGAGATCGTGAAAGTACAACATGAGCCATGAAGTGAGACCAGCCTCAAGATGATGGAAAAGACAAAGAAACAGATTCTTCTCTAGAACCTCCACAAAAATAGTCAGATTTCTAACCACAAAAGTGTAAAATAATGACATTGTGATACTTTAGACCACTAAGTTTTTGATAATTTGTTTCAGCTGAAAAAGAAACCTAAGGCATACTATGCATTTTTTTAAAATTACTATTGAAAATTTGAAATTTAATGTGTTGCGATATTCATGGTCTTTGTGTAAATAATTATTTTTATTTTTTAAAGTACTGTAATGTAGTTATAACAATTTTCTATCACTTAAGAAAACAGGCTGAATGACATGAAAAATAATTATTCTACCTTATACAACAGAGATTAGACTATATGAGATAAATTCTACATAGATCGCTATAAATAAGAATATACAATTTTAACACAGACCATGAAGAAATAAGTTTGCTATCAGTATATCCTTTTTTTTTCTACATGGAAAGGACTATATAGTATATAATTCTTATTTTTAAAGATTGCCATCTTTTTAATGAAATATTTGTAAAATTTAGAGAAATATAGAAAACACAGTTTACATTTGGATTCCTTAAGGTCCTCTTATATCACAATTCACAGTACTAATTCAGTAGAGATTAAGAAGTCATTGATAACAAGAGGGGTTTATACATTCTTTTTATTTTGAAAATAAAGTCCTAGGCCATCAATAATAATAAAAGGCTAGTATGCTAATTAGACTGGAAGTCCTTCCTTTCAGACCATGCTGTAGTGGGCAGGGACCAAGGCAGAAGCTTTAGGGGCCCCGGGCCACAGCAGTGGTGGCGGGTGGGCAAAGTGGCGGCGGGGTGGGGGCCTGGGCCAAGGCCCTTGCATAAATTTCATGCCTTGGGCCTCTAGTGTCCTAATAAGTCTATGCTACTGAAGACAGCCCCATCTACTACTCTGACTTCACTGACAATTTGTTCTCCATACTACACATGCTCACGTCCACCTTCTAGAGTTGATGCGGCACTTGCCAACACCTGCAGTCTATTGATTATTATATATAACTAGAACAGTTTTGAGTTACAGAAGCTATCAATAAAATGCTTCTATCCTCACAAATCAAATGGGTGATCAAACTGGGTCTTGATGATCTATAATGGCCAGAAAGAAATTGCAACATGTTGGGAACAAAGAAACCACGTGAGAGGCTGTTGTCATGTGGAACAAGAGGGTGACTCCCAGATTCACCTGTGACTGAATAAGTAGTAAAGCGAGGATGGGCTTATGAAATGGCACATGGGAAGAAATTACACAATGGTGAGGTTGAAGACAGCAATATCGAACAACGGCAAAACTGTGTCAGTATGACTCTAGGTAAGAGACCTCTGGAGCCAAAATATTAATTATCAAGGTAGCGAAAGAAGAACAAATCGAAACCCTAAAGAATATAATTAAAGATGTTGAAAAGATTGTACTACCTGAAACTTTCAACCAAAATCATCCGCTCTTAATTTTCTGAACACTAGCTACATGCTATCACAAATCCAGGTGATATTTCGATAGCCAGATAATCTGCTTTCTCCCACATGTGAGGGAACATTAACAAAGAGGAAATAAGTGCCATCTATAAACGCTGTAATCATCATTCAGCTTGAGAGGAACAGAAGCAGGTGTATAGGTCTTTCTCTAATACTCATGAGCAATAGGGATCTAATTTACTGAGAAAACACAGCTTGCTGCCAAATCTGGCGCAATGTGCCTTTGCACTCTTCTCCATTCTGAACAATGAGGAATGCTCCATATCACAGCCCTTGAGTTCATTCAATGGTTCTCATACCATTCCTCCACAGTCTCTTCGTAAGTTTCTATTGTGCCAACATGCACAGAACTTATTACATTATTTTTCCATTCAGTTTTTGAAACCTGCAATCAAATTATACTATGCAGTTAAAAACGCAAGGATATACTCTTTTTTAGTAATACCTCTTCACACACCCCTAGCCTTCACACTCTGGTCATCTCCTGCCCTCTCCCCTACAGTTTCTTTATTGCTGGTTTAGAAGAAATCTACTTTATGTGTATACTTTATTGAAGCGGCATCACCCGCTGCCAGTCCAACACATTTGTTTTGCGATAGCTAACAACCATGAACCATGAAATGAGAGGTGATGGTTGTAAAGCCATGTTATGCAAAGCAGTAATATTCAAGGTACTTAATACTAAAGCACTAGAGGCCCTATATAAGTACCTATCATTGCTTATAAAAGTTCAATAGTGAAAATATTTGCAACTCAAACTCACATTAAAACATTGCATTAATAGCCTGGTTGCTGTGGCCAGATGGTTGAGCATCGACCTATAAACCAGGAGGTCATGGTTCAATTCCTAGTCAGGGCACATGCCTGGATTGCAGATATATATACACTGATTGGCCAGATTACTATGATCTATGAACGCATAATAATGTGGCTACTCAGTGGGTGCATGTATATGTGTGTGTGTGTGTGTGTGTGTGTGTGTGTGTGTATTAAAGGTGGTACATGAATTCATGCATGGGAAGGGACATGGGTGGTTGGCTGGCCTGCCTGCTGGTCGAACTCCTGATCAAGGGGATAATTTTCATATTAGCCTTTTATTATATAGGATATACACTGAGTGGTCAGATTATTATGTGTTCAGAGATCGTAAGAATCTGACCACTCAGTGTGTGTGTGTGTGTGTGTGTGTGAACATTACAATAAAATTACATATCCATTTGTATTTTTAGAATGTGCCATGTGCAAAGCAAAGACTGAGGCACACTGTTTTATAACAGCATGCAAACAAACTGGGGTGCCATTTTGACATATAAAGTTATACTGCAATCAAGGCATGTGGCATTTCATAGTTAAAATTACTATCTATGCTTGTTGCTATTCAATGATTGCATGTTGTAACTAAGTAATGCTCTTTTCCCATTAGTAGAGCCTCAGGTGCCTATAAACCTGCCGTAAGTGCAAGAAGAATCAGTCTTTTTCCTGCAAGACTGACAGGACTCTATCTAGAAGGGGTACTGCTGGCTTATTAAATAAGCAGCAGTTCTAAATTAGGTTATGCTCGTTTTGACAGTTTCTGCAAACTGACATTTTCATTTGCTCAGTTTCTTGGAACAACCCATCATGCAGAGATATTACTTGGTGAAACCTCATAAAAACTCTGTGGGTTTTTTTTTTCTGGGCTGTGTGGATGAATTCCTAATGAACTTGGCTCTAGGTGAAAGGCAAGTTCTCACCCATTACAGCAAGGGATTGTTTTATTTTACTGAATACCAATTTAATAATATCAATGCATCACAGATATCATTATTTCTAAAGTTGGATATATACAGTACTGCAAGAGGAAAACATTAATAAACAGAAGGAATAGGTGAATAAACACCCTCTGAGGGTTTGATATTTTCTGCCTAACACTTACAGTTTATCTTTTTGGTGCAAATCAGTCATAGCTAATACAAAATACAACTATTCTAAGCCAAACGAAATGGAGCTCAATCATCTTGTTGAAAATCTCACGGAATGGTCAGTCCTGTCAATCCAACATACAGTGTGACTGGTAATAAATATTTATCATATCCTTGCTCAATGAAGAGTCACAGGAGTTATTTACTTTTAAGTCTGAAAATCAAAATAGCATTTGAATATTTATAAGAGAGACTATATCCATGAATTAAGTTTTATTGCAGTCAAGTCTTCTGATTACATTTCCATGATAAAGTGTTAAGCATATCTCCATACAAAAGCAGGTTTATTTAAAAAAAATAGCTACCCAAACACTTAACAAATTAGGACATTCTCAGTCAACTGTTTTCACTACAGAATGGAAGACAAATGATCTGACCAATATTTCCACTGACATGTCTGGATGTTTAGTGCTGCTTAAACACATTAATAGAGTACAGAAATCTTGCTGCTCAACATTATGTTCAATGAGCAATTGGGGATGATTCATCAATTGACTTTCAAGTAGAATCTTGTGGAAATTTGGCTGGCTAAAGCATAAATTTGGCCATACTTCCAGGAGAGAAGAGAGTACCAGTTTCAATATCAACATCAGTTCATTACATCATAGTCTGCCTAACACATGTACTTCTTTATACTACAATATTCAGAATATTGTAACTAAATAACTGATGTAAGAAGCATTATGTTGCCTTTTTATGAACTGTATCTATGATCTATTCTCATGGTCAGCAAACTGTGGCTTGCCAGCTACATGCAGCTCTTTGGCCCCTTGAGTGTGGCTCTTCCACAAAATACCACGGCCTGGGCGAGTCTTTTTTGAAGAAGTGGCGTAAGAAGAAGTTTAGGTATAAAAAATTTGGCTCTCAAAAGAAATTTCAATTGTTGTACTGTTGATATTTGGCTCTGTTGACTAATGAGTTTGCTGACCACTGATCTATTCAATTGCAGGAAATGGGTTTCATTGGATAGGATTTTGTAAGTTGTTTATATCAGTTTTTCTATCTATATCTGATTTTTTATACATAATTTGTTCATTCTCACCACTAAAACATGTATACATACACTCCTAAAAATGGCACTTGGATAATACTTGTTTCATATGCGACAACCCTGGAAGACATTTATATATTTACTTTTACTTTTCTTTTTTTAAGAGTGAACTTAAAGGTTACTTACGTAAATAGAGCAGGAAAGTATAAAATAGAAATTGGTAAGGGATAAAAAAAGAAATATAAGAATAAAGAGAGAAAGCAAGGTTGCATCTACATCAAGCACAGATTACTTTTCAGTTAACAGCTAATTGAAACCTGAAAGCCCGGTCAGATTAACAAAGCAACAACACTTGAAGCACCAAGAGCCACTCAAATCTTTCTAAAAGGAATAGAAAGTTTTTGCTGGGTCTTCAAAATGTTATGAAAATCAATTATAAAATCATCCGTACAGTAAATGACCTCACTGCCTAATTTTTGGCTGTTGTTCAATGTGACTGACTTGTCAGGAGATTGAGTCAGGACCAATTCTTGACCTGTATTTTACAATTAGCTCCATTCCACCGATAACCAAACTAAGCTGTGAAGAAACTTGCTCAAGGTCATATAGCCAGTTCAGAGCCTGAAACTGACCCAGTACCCATGCATTTTATTCCATATAATTCTGAAAATGCAGGAGACACCAAGGTGGCTACTTCATATGGTTGAATGGCAGTAGGGAAATATAGATATTAGAGGGGCTCCGATTTTATAAGCATAACAAACATTTATTGATCTATTGTCTGCATTGTGAAAAATATGTTAAATTCATTGTTTTATTTAATCTTCACAACAGTCTAGAGTGGTAATAATTATTATTTATTATGTTTTATAAATGAGAAAAGGTTTAGTGAGAAGCTAGGAAATAGAACTGGAATTTGAGTCCAATGTCTTATATTTTGCAGTCATGTTATATCAGAAGGATGTTTCTGTTCTCTATATCTATGAGTCTGTCTCCACTTATTTTTTATTCATCACATATACGTTAAATCATATGCTTTCAGAGAGGAGGGTATTGGAGGTTGATTGAGAAGGTGAAGGTATTAGAAAAAGAAAAAAAGACTCATGAGCACAGACAGCAGTATGGTGATTATCTGAGGTAAAGAGGGGTTGGGGGATTAGAAATGTACAAATGATGTTTTGTAGAATTGTATGGCTGAAAACTAATTTTATTAACTAATGCCATCCAATAAATTCAATAATAAAAGGAAGGATGTCTCTCTGCATGTAGTGGGGGGGGCAGCAAAGGTTTTGGTATGTCTAAAGGTAGACAGATGACATTCATTCATTCATTCATTCATTCATTCATTCATTCATTCATTCCAGCAGTCAGGATTTGCAACCCTCATACAAGAAGCTAACATTCTTCTAAGATAAAATATTCTCCTAAGATGCATACAGTGTTCTACTATTTTTAGAGGCCCAGCACTGAAAAAGACCACTGTTTTTAAGGAAGATTACCCTGGCTGCAGTATGTAGGATGTCGTGGAGATGGAAGAGAGAAGAGAAGTTAGTTTGAAGGTTATTGCACTGATCCAAAGCAAAAGAAAATGAAGACCTGTAGCAGTTATTTGTAGCTGCATAGCAAATAATCGGAAATGGCATGGCTTAATAAAACAAACCGTTTATTATCTAGCAGATTTTTGGCATTGAGAGAACTGGGTGCCCTGCTCTGGGTCTCCCAAGGCCTCACTGAGGTGTTGGCTGAACTGCATTCTTTTATGGAGTTTGGCTCCTCCTCCAAGCTCTTAGCTCACATGGTTGTTGGCAGCATTCTGTTCCCTGTGGTCTTAGCTGTTTTTTTTTTTTTCTGGATATCAACCAGGAAGCACTGTCAGCTCTTAGAGGTCACTTAAAGTCCATCACATGGCCCTCTCACAACACGGATGCTGACTTCATGAAGCAGTACTTCATTTGCAGCAGAATAGCTTTCTTGAGGAAAGTGCTCAGCCCCTCCCTATTTTTAGGGTGTTCTAATTATTTCAGGCCCACCCAGAAAAAATATCTATTTGTGAAATTAAATTTATTGGGGTGACATTGGTTAATACCGCTAATACGTTTCCAGTGTACAGTTCTGTGATAAAATATCTGTATATTGCCCATCACCCAAAGTCAAACCATCTCCTGTCACCATATATTTTACCCTCTTTGCCATTTACTATCCCCTCACTCTTTCCTTCTGGTAACCACTGTACTGTTGTCTGTGTCTGTGAGTTTTTGTTTGCTTTTCTTGTTTGTTCATTTGTTACTTTCAGTTTTATATCCCACATATGAGTGCAAAAATAAGGTCAATGGGGGGGGAAGGAGACACGTGTAATACTTTACCCAATAAAGAATTTAACAAATAAATAAATAATCTTCATTTTGATTAGCTCAAAATGGACTGATTTGAGACCTTAACTATGTTTGCAAAATATCCTTCAATTTTGCCCATATGAGGTATCCGAGTCAAGGCAGAAGCGTCCATCATATTCCCATCCTTTTCTATACTTTAAGAGACAGTGATTATACAGGGGCAGAGAATTTGAAGGTCCTCTTAAAGACTACCTGCCTTCCACAGACACTGACCTTGTAATACCAATATTGCAAAGTGCAGAGTCTTCCAAATGAATTATACCAGAATATTTTAAAGGCAGAACTAATGGGAAAAAAGGGGGTGAAAGGAGGAAGGAAGATGTAAAATGACTAGAATATTTTCTTCCTGGGAGGGCAGCAAACACTTTTAACTTTTTAAAATACAGAAGTAAAAGAGCAGAGGTGCAAAGATGACTAATTTGATGTGGGGCATGTTGAAGTGGTAGACAAATCAGGAAATTATAGTCCAGCAGGCATTTGGAAGCCTGGATCCTGGAGGAGAGAGGGGGAAGACTAGCATTGGGCAGAACACCTGGAAGTTCCTTGAATAGCAATTGCTATACATGAATCAGATCCCAGGAGTTTGACTACAGGAAAAAGACATGGCCAACAGGAGAATATTTTCAATTTAATTTAAAATGTGAACCTTTTGAAATGATTCTTGTGACAACATACTTACATAAAAATGGGGGCTTGGAAAAATGAATGTTGTGGGCATCTCGCTGTCCTATAAACTTTTTTTTTCTTTCTATTGCAAAAGACAAGAACTGTCAGTCAAAAATCAACTTGTCTTTATTGCATTATAAATGTAACATGCACAAAAATGAGAGATTGTTCATTTGAGAGATGAATAATCTGGTGGTTATAAACGATTTGGTAGGTTAGCATGATGTAAATTTGTGGTAGTGCCATAATTAGCCCAATGTCTTTGTTATGGACTGATAAAAACTCCAGAATATATAAAAGGGCAATGTCTTAGACTGTGATCCCATCACAATTGCATAAACTACTTTTAAGTCCTTGAATCTATCACTCATTGAATTCCAAGGAATTTTAAAAGATCCATTTTAGTTACCTGCATATTTTAATATGCCCCAACAAAGAGAATGTGTTGTATTTCATGGAAAAATCATGTCTTATTCACTTCTGTATTCATGCTTCATAAAAAGTTAGCACTATATAAAATATAAGCTGTTATTTCTAAAATTATGAGAAATTTCTTTTTGCAATTAAAAGCAAAATCATAAAATTTAAAAATCCATTAAAATGTAACATAAACATAAAATCAAATGTATAAACACACATATTTAATGCACACATCTATACTTAATTACATATGTATTTAAATCTACATGCTGATTAAGACCTTTGGACAAGATGCAACAGGCCTCTCTCTATGCTTATCCACTAGATGGCTCCCTTACAATTCTAACTTGTAATCTTGAAGTTCTAAGGAAAACTCAAAATTCACTCAAAACATACCATGCCCAATCTTAACATTTGCTTCTAATGCCACCATAGCTGCACTATTGAACCAAATAGAGAGGAACAAACCATCTTATGGTAAACCAGAAGAGGCATGCCTTATACACCTTTGCTATTTACCATGCAGAAAATGACTACAAGGAATAGGATAGTGTTTCTAGACATGAGATCAGTAGAGCCACAGGGAGGAAATAGCTTAAGTGTGTATTAATAATGTGGAGTTTGGGTGTCCCTGTCGTGGTTACTGGATCAGAATCACCGCAAGTGAGGGAGAAACAGTTTTGTTAACAACTTTATGCACAAAGTTCTAGAACGACAGTATAAAAATACTTTATAAGGCCAAATAAAAACAAAAACAGAAGGGACTCAAGGACAGAGACAACAGTGTGGTGATTGCTCGGGGCAGGGAGGGTGATGGAAGGTGGAGGAGGGTGTAGAGGGGATAAATGGTGATGCACAGGAACCCGAGTTAGGGTGGTGAACACACAGCACAGTGGGCAGATGATGTGTTGTAGAATTGTGCACATAAAACCTGTATAATTTGGTTAACCGGTGTCATCCCAATAAATTCAATAAAAGGAAAAAAATCAGGGCTAAAATATTTTTAAAGACATTTGGCTTTGACTATTCCTGTGAGATTGTGTGAGCTGATATATTTGTCTAATTCAATTAAAATGTTTAACTCTAAAGACAGAAAGAAAACAACCCAAAGATCTCTTAAGAGATTAGCATCATAGGATTCTGGAGATATAGGGACTTTAGAAATCACCAAATCCATTGGTTCTTCACCCAAGCTGCATAATCAAGTAACTTGGAGAACCTTAACTATCTGCCTATACCCTAGTCTCCCCTCTAGAGAGTCCTTTATTAGTTAGTCTGGGATGAGGGCTGGTTATTGGTATAGTTCAAATAGCTCTTGCAATGATTTTAATATGCAACCAAGGTTGAGAACCATTGTTTAAAAAAATGCTCCTTGTTTTATATATAAATAACTGTGGTTACAAATAAGTCCAGCATGTTTCAGTTAAATATAAAAGTTATCAGCAAAATTAGAGCTATAATATAGGCCCTCTCACTTCCATGCCATTCCTATTGCCACAATTCCTATTTAATAATAAATAGGTGGAGAGTTTTGTGTCCCTAAAAGGTGCTATAAAGTATGATAATAGTACTTCCAGGAAAAAATATATTTAAATAGTCCTATCGGATTTGGCTCAGTGGATAGAGCACAGGCCTGAGGACTGAAGGGACCTGGGTTTGATTCTGATCAAGGGCACATGCCTGGTTTGTGGACGCCATCCCCAGTCGGGGGAGGAAGGGGGTGGGCAGGCAGCAGTGGATCAATGATTCTCTCTTATCATTGACTAGAGGCCCAGTGCACGAAATTCATGCACAGAGGGGGTGTTCCCTCAGCCCTGCCTGCACCCTCTGCAATTTGGAACTCTTACCATTTGCAGCAACCTGGATGGAACTGGAGAGCCTTATGCTTAGTGAAATAAGCCAGTCAGTGAAGGAGAAGCACCACATGATCTCACTCATTTGTGGATAATAAAGAACATTGTAAACTGAGGAACAAAAGGATAGATACAGAGGCAGTAAGGCATCAAACAGATTGTGAAATTATAGCAGGAAGATTAAGGAGAGGTGGGGTAGATAAGAGATCAATCAAAGGACTTGTATCTATGCATATAAGCATAACCCATCAACCTCCCCCCTGGGGGGCTCGGCCCCGCCTGGCCGGCACGCCCCCAATGGAGAGATATGTATACATGTAACACAATAAAAAATAAAATAAATTTGGGACCCCTACACATTTTTCTTATATAGCTAACCTCTTCATATTTAAAAAAATTAACTGAAATATCACCTACTTTAGGAAATCCTCTTTGAACAAATGTCTTTACAATCTGTATTAAGTATTTTCTTTCACAGCTACTTAGAGTGGATGCAATTTGGTTTTCATTCTTGCATCTGAAATTTTTCTTCTTGCTCTTGTAATAGCCAAGCTTATCCAATTTACATTTGCCCTTCAAGGGCTTATATTTGGTTCATTATCTAGTTGGCTTCCTGCTTTTTTTTAAGCAATAAATTTGGGTTGTGATAGTAAGCCTCACTTGAAATCAAGCCTGTAGGTCCTTCTATCTGAATGTTTCTATAATACCTATCATTTTAGCATATCAGAGAGTGTGTTCATTTATAGAAAATAACAGTAAATGTCACCTGATCATTTGATCTTCTAGTAATATTTTATATCAAGATGTATTATTCTAGTAATTTAACTATTACAAAACTGAGGCATACAGACATAAATTACATACAAAACTGAGGCATACAAACATAAATTACATTGAACAATAAAGAATGACTCAAATATCAAAGCATAGTACACTTAGAGCCTCCCTTGTCCTGCGCCTCAGATATCATAGCATAGTGCACAGTTCACATGGAACTCAACTTCCTTTAAAATAGGAAGGGATGCCATACTCATGAAGCAGCTACTTCCCCACATATTTTTTTATTTAATTCATAGCACATACTCTTTGTACTAATTATTGGAAAAATATCCTAGCAATTGCCTCTATTCCTCTCTGTGTTGTTGTCTTACATTCTGATGTTATTACTGTGCTTTCATCACCCACTCCCTCTAATAAGATTGTGAACTTTTTAAGGGCAGGGATCATGACTTGAGCTGGTGTTTCTCTGTCATGGTGCCTAGATAAATACACAAATGCTACCCAGTCCAAATGACTGTTATGAGAGAGGACCACTGTTGCTGGAGACCTCTGATTTTTATTTAAGGGGCCTCATTGTTCTATGCCTTTACAGAGGGCTGAGTAGTGGCTGAGGGAATTTGAGGAGACCCAGACAGAATTCTCCTCCTAAAAGATTTTGCTAAGCTGGTGACCAAGTCCATTGGGCATCTGTCCAATTAAAACCCGGACACACAGCAATAACAAAGGCACTGGTCTCCTACTGCTAATGCTGGGGATCAAACCCCATCCTGCAGGAACTCACCCCACAGTCAGGACCAGGCCGCTAGATAGACCTGGGCTGGTGCTCCTAACTCTGGGGAGAGGGAGACTTCCCATGGCTGCAGGCTAGAAGCCCTGGACTCTGCACCACACCCCCAACACGTCTAGCTCAGGTTGGTCAGCAGAACAGTTTCTTCGCCTGGGATTGCAGGATGGCTTGGCCAGGCTCTGCCTGGCCTTTTGGCCTCATGATTAGGGTAGGGGGAGGCTCTGTGATCGCAGGGTGGCCCGGCCTGGCCTCTCCATCCCGTGATTGTGGGGCTGCTTGGCCTGGCCAGTTGGCCCTGTGATCATGGGGCAGATTCGCCTAGGGCTTGGCCTAGTCTCTCTGCCCCATGATTGCTGGGTGGCCCAGCCAGGCCTCTTTGCCCCATGATCTCAGGGGGGTTTTTGCCCTGTGATCACAGGGCAGCTTGGACCCGGGCAGGCAGCATTGGGTACTGCCCCCATCACCTGCCCAGTCCAGACTGTGGCTTGTGTCCTGCATGTGGCATAGGGCGCAGCCTGCCTATGCAAATTTACCCGCCATCTTTGCTGAGTTTATTTGCATATCACTCCTGATTGGCTTTGGGCATAGTGGAGGTACGGTCAATTAGCATTTTCACTTTTATTAGTGTAGCTGTTTCTCTCTCTCCCTGTAGCCTTTCTCTCTGAAATCAATAAAAATATTAAAAATTGAAAAGGTATTCAAATATATTTTAAGATATTGAATATATCGGACATCACACTATAAAAACGTGTTGCTACTAGTTCGTCATTCTTTTTTTGCAATGTTTTGGGGTAAATTAAGTCTTAATAGTTCAGAGCAGGTAACAGACATGTAATCTGTTCACCACAAATCAGTGTCAGTGGGTCCTGTGAGAAATTGAAAAGCGGTGTCCACTGGGCCTGTGTCAAACACCGAAAAGAAGACATACAATGTCCAATTAAAGGACACTGATGGGGAGGATTCTCCTTTAACTGGAATGGATGCAAATTCATTATAAAGTTAGATAAACCATCTACAAAAACAACCTCGGCGATTCAAGGAAGGGAGATGGAAGAACAACCAATAGACACCACTAAGTTTTGTTGTAAATAAGGTAAATTTCATGGTTTCGCACAGCCCTTAATTTGCCCAAATAACCAAACTAAACCCAATATAGAATCTTCAGCAAACTCAGCGGGGTTGAGTACTTTTTGTTAGAACTGGTTGCAAACTACCGAGCAATATGGGATAAGAGAATTCGCACGGCTATACTCACACCCACAGAGAAGATGTTCTCTCATTTAAAGGTCGGGCCATACATCACTGGCCCAATGTCAGGAAACATGCATCACTTCTGCCTACACTGAGCCAGGTCAGTGAGAAAATAAACAAAAGCCACTTCAGAGTAGCAACCTGTCAACTGCTCCATCCTCCTTCTCAACCTTTCCATCTGCAAAGCAGTAGCCAAAGGGAAAAAGCCAGGCCTCAAAATTCAAGTCTTTTGCTTAAGACGCCAGAGCTTCTAATAACTTCCAGCAGAATCTTCTATTTTTTTTTCTGATAAATATAGGCCAGACTGAATTGGTAATGCCAGTTACAACAGATCTCTTAAAAATGTCACTGGGAATTTCAAAGGCTCTGCCTACGTCTATTTCAGACTGCCGTGGAGTTAGAGGCGTTCTGATTCCTTCTGCTACCAAAGGTCTCCTCTATCAGTCATCAGACTGATCAGGCCCCATTAGTCATCGGGCTGTCATCCCAGCCAATTCGGACTTCAAACTCCAGTCCCCAGCATTGCTTGTGGAGTATACTGCTAAATTAGAATTAAAACCTGAGTGGTTGAAGAATGGCCTTGTCTGCGGGTCAGGCACTTTCTGTTAACAGTTTGAGTATGAATCAGCTCATCAGATTAGCTTGTGGTCATTTGATAGAGTTAGAAAGAAACCTTGGCAAGCCTGGAGATCCAGGAGAGAATGTGACAGAATTTTCCAAATTTCCAGCAGCATAGAGAGAGGTATGGAGGTACAGGAGGCTGACTAAAAGCCCTAGTGGCCTAGGAAACAACAATATACAACATATTTATTTAAATGAACATGAAATAACACCTATCGGGACACACTAGCAGGGGTGGACTTGAAAGTAGGTTTTACTATTGTGGGGAGCCCATGGCCTGGGGTTGCTAAAGTTATACTGTCTAATTAAGAGTGTTAACTTTTCTACAGCATTCAAAATAAACATTCAAACTATATCAACCTTCAATATAATCTGAAGTTCCTAATTAAAAACCTCTATTAAACACACTTAGTTTAAACTCTTTCCCACATATCTTCCCATTTGTAATGGATGGTTTCATTCCATTTCCTTAACACAAACTTGCTGTATATAGACATGCTTTGAAATCTTCAGATGGGGCTATTTTTAAAAAAAATATTTTTTTATTTATTTCAGAAAGGAAGGGGAAGGGAGAGAGATGTTGAAACATCAGTGATGAGAGAGAATTACTGATTGGCTGCCTGCTGCATGCTTCACACTGGGGATGGGTCCCACAACCCAGGTATGTGCCCTGACAAGGAATAGAATCATTATCCCCTGGTTCACAAGTAGACACTAAACTGCTGAGCCTCACCAGCCAGGTTCAGATGAGGCTGTTTTTGTTTGAAATGAAGGACTGATTTCTCTTAAGATATTACCACTGCCGGTAGCTTCACAATAGACCAATCTCATGAGGGCTAAATAGGTGAATTATATGTCCATTATAAATTTCTTCTGACGGGTTCAGTCATTTAACACTAAGACAAAAAAGGCTTGGAACAACAAGATAATGTTCTATCCAATGCCATGTCAGCCAGTGGTCAAGGATTCTCAATAAACAGCAATCGGCTGTGACTGACTCTGTCCCAAAGTCTGAGAGTACTAAAACTGTAAGAGACAAATTCAGGAAAGAAAATGTTTGAATTGCCTTTTTCCCACGAATAGAAAATACCCCCAGATCACTCTATTGAATGCCTATGCTAAAGAGCAGCAGTAATTTCAAAATAATTGCTATAAATCAGAACAGCTTCCTCAACAAGTAAAGCTGTCGCTGCGCTGAGAATTAATGCTGGCATTGTCAGCAAGGCATGGGCTCTCAGGACAGCAGGCAGTGTGAACGGAAGTGATCTGATTAAGCAACATATTCAGAAAGGCCCAGAGGAGCATTTCTTAGCCATCTTTTTCTCCACACCCTCACAATGAGATGAACTTTTAGGGTTCCTGCATTTAAAACAGTTGCTCCTCTCTTTTCCATCAAGTGGTACAGCAGTTTTAGTGGTGAGATACATTTGAGATAGAATGAGTTTTATTCAAAAGCTTCAATAAATCACAGGTACCTTTCCTTGAGGCAGATGTTAGAGAATTCAAAAACAATTTTATCAAGCAGCAGTGGTTAAGGGCAATGATATTTTATGAAAATTAAAACTGTAATTTTCTTCAGGACTATTAGACTCAAGTGGTTATTTCCAAACCTTTTGAATTTTGTAAACCAGCATAATAAAACAGAATGAAAGCTGACACTGAATTTCTAACTTTTTATTTCATAAAAACAAAAATAGAGTAACAATAACGAGAAAATGCTGATAGTAAAACAGCAGGGCAAGTGAAATGTCACAATAAAGGAAACTCCTTTTTGTAAATTTGTTGACTGTACAGTTCATTATTTATTTTGCCTTCTCTACCACTGCTTTCTGGTGTTTATTTTTCATAAAGGATACTTCTTTAAAAGGAAAAAAAATAACTTTATGAAAACAATGTTCCTTATTGTTCTCATTCTGCTTTGAACCCATACATACTCTGTCATACCCAGAATTTGACCTTGGATGTGCACTTAGGAACCATTGCTCAGAGTCTAATACATGTGAGCTCATACTTCCTACTGGAGAAGCAATTAACTGAAGCTTAATTCTCACATTCAGAGTAGACCACAGTACCACAGGAACACAAGAAGAAAGAAGAACTTGAAGCTGACTAGCCTTCAAGCAAAGTGAGAGTACACAGGAAATACAGAGGACAGTGAAATAAATCGAACTATATAACAAAAATACAAGCAGACAAAGGTGGGCCATCGAAAACTCTATAGAGAACAAATGATCCAGCTTCTTCAACAAATAAACTGCTTAAAAAAAGATAGGGGAGTACAAAGGCCTATTTTATGTGTCAACTTGAATGAGTTAAGGGATGCCCAGATACCTGGAAAAATATTATTTCTGAGGGTGTCTATGGAAGAGACTAGCATTTGAATCAGTAGCCTGAGTACAGGGATCTGCCCACAACAATGGGCATCATCCATTTCATTGATGGCAGAGTAATATAAAAAGATGAAGGAAGGGTGAATTCCCATTCTCTTGCTGAGTTGGAAGACCCATTTTTTCCTGCCCTTAGACCTTGAAGCTCCTGGTTCTTGAGTCTTCAGAGTCTAGTTCTTAAACTAGCAACTTCCTAGTTCTCAGACCTTCAGATTCTGACTGAATTACACCACTGGTTTTTCTTGATCTCCAGCTCTCCGACAGCAAATATGGGACTTCTCATCCTCCATAAGCACATGAGGTGATTGCTATAGTAAACACACAGACACGCGCGTGTGCGCACACACACGTAAACTACAGTATTAGGGATGATTATTCAGGTGCTTAGACTATAAAAATAGTAGGAATGCAAGTCTAGAAAAGTCTTAATTGTGTATTGGGGTTACGAAGAGACAAGTGGAAGATGTTTGCTGTGGCTGGCAAGGTTCTTTCTCTTAAGAAGGGTGTTTGTCTTAATTAGTAATAAGGGTGTTCATTAATTATAAATTTGTTTTGTACATATTTCCCATATTATATTACCTATAAATAAAAGAGATAATATTTTAAAATTAAAATTCTGAAGTCAGACTACTTAATTTAAGCTCAAACTCTGGCATTTACTACCTAAGTGGCCAAGGCCATAATTTGGTGTCAATTTTCACTTGTAATATGGGGATGTTGATGATCTCAATGGTACTCCTTCAACAGAGCAACCGTGAATAAAAATAGATGAAAGGTTCTAGAACATTGTGTGGTAGACAGAAAATACTACCTGGTATGTGTTAGCGATTATTTTAGGAAATGGCCTTGTCTAGGAAGCAAACAGAGGCAGCAAACTAAGAGATTATGAAGAAGCAATGCAAAGGGCTGTGAATACATGAAACTTTAAATGATGTTTTGCATCTTAATTTCTCTTATTCAATTTTCATTTGAAGTTATTTATTCTTGAATGTGTTACTTGATGCATGGAAAAGAAAATCTGCAATTTTACTGAAAATCAAAGGAAAATGGAATTGACTTGATTATCACTCTGCATCCAAAATCATTGGAATTCATCCATTATATTAACCCAGTCCTAGGCAAACAGAAGTGATACCTCTACCTGTTAAAAATGAGGCCACCAAATTAAACTTCCTAGTTTGATGGAATAGCTCATGAATGCAAATTACACTGAGTGGCCTGATTATTATAATCTCTAAACACATAATAATCTAGCCACTCAGTGTATATCCTATATAATAAAAGACTAATATGCAAATTGTTCCTTTGACCAGGAGTTTGATCAGCAGGCAGGCTGGCCAACTGCCCATGACCCCTTCCCTTGGCCAAGCTGGCTGGACCCCACCCATGCACGAATTCATGCACCAGGCCCCTCTAAAACACACACACACACACACACACACACACACACACACACACACTGAGTGGCCAGATTATTATGCGTTCAGAGAGCGTAATAATCTGGCCACTCAGTTAAAATGTTAGAGAGTTTTGCTTTTTTCTCTTTAATATATTTTATTGATTTATTTTTATTTTTTATTTTTTTACAGAGAGGAAGGGAGAAGGAGAGGGATAGAGAATTAGAAACATCAATCAGCTACCTCCTGTACACTCCCTGCTGGGGATATGCCCGCAACCAAGGTGCATGCCCTTGACTGGAATAGAACCTGGAACCCTTCAGTACACAGGCCAATGTTCTACCAACTGAGCCAAACCATTTAGGGCAGCGGTCGCCAATCTCATTAGTCAACAAAGGCAAATATCAATAGTACAACAATTGAAATTTCTTTTGAGAGCCAAATTTTTTAAACTTAAACTTCTTCTAATGCCACTTTTTCAAAATAGACTCACCCAGGCCGTGGTATTTTATGGAAGAGCCACACTCAAGGGGCCAAAGACCCACATGTGGCTCTCGAGCCACAGTTTGCGGATCACAAGGTTAGGGCATTGTTGGGGAGTTTTTGTTTGAATCCTTCAATTTGGATTAATCTTTGAGTGAAAGGACAATAGTGTGGTGACTGCAGGGGAAATGGGTGTGTGGAGGTGGAAAAGGGGATAGGGTGGATAAATGGTGATGGGAAAAATAAAACAAAATAAAATATAAGAAAAATAAAATAAATAAAAAAGGAGAAATAAAATAAAATTAAAAAAAATAAAAACTCCATTCATGTAAAATCATTCTTTTTTTAAATCACATTTTTAGATTTTTTAGCTTGTTATAAAAAGAAAGCAAATCTTTCTTAATCCTATTAATTTACTGATTTATTTTATTTGGCTTTAATTGTGTGCTTTTTATCTTTGGTTTGGGTTATCATTATATACTTTTAGTTTTACAAATTTAAACTTGTTTCTTAGTGCATTTCAGACCTCACTGTTCACATGAAATATATTAATGAATTGCATTTTAGAATGACATAATTTTACCACATTTAAAAAATTTTTTCCACTCATATGCAATTAGGAAAATTAGTTTATAAAATGTCCTTTGGAGAATTCACTTTTAAAATAATCCCCACAGTACTTTATTGTTCGATCTTTAATAATTCTCTACAATTTTGGCATATCCAGTCTAATTTAGTTGATTATTAATGAATTTGACTTTATTAGGTAATAAATGTATAGAATTTAATTGTACTTTTTACACTATCATTAACCAAAACTAAATAAAGTTTTTCTTTTTCATTTGTTAAAAATGGATGATGTGACCCTATTTGTTAGACAATTAGAGAAAATAATTAAAATAAAATATAACACTAGACGTTCATTAGAACACTCTTTTACTCATAATGAAATGAGGTAAATGCCACGTGTTCTGGACCCTGGGACCTGCCTTATTCCAAATAACATCTAATGGGGAGAGACTGTCCAGTATTTTAAGTAGGTCACCTAGACAAATAATGCCATCGACCAGTTCAAAGCACACTTCTATACATGCTACTATAGAAGCTAAAAAAAATACATTACCATAATTCATCAGCATTGAATATTTCCTAAATATCAATGCATTAATGCATACCTTTGCTTCTCAGTGTGGTTTGCAGTTGATCAACATTGATAGTAACTTGGAGCTTTTTAGAAATATGGACTTTCCAAATGAGCTGAAAATTCATTTCATGACATCTACCTCATTCCCCTCCACATGCCTAAACTTTAGAGGTTTGTTTTCCCTGACTACAGGCTTCTGATCTCCCTTTCTTAGGGGATTACTTTAGAAAACTTTCAATTGTAAAGTCTTTCTCTACCCCTTTTGAGTTGTAAATCTTGTACAACCCAGGGTGTCTTTAGGAACCATATTTTTGAACCTAGGAGCCATATTTTTGAAATATAATAATCAAAACAGTTAGGGCCCCTATCTCTCAGTCACTGTGGGAATGTAGAAACTAACTTTGATGAGGGACAGATGGCCTAATCATTTTAATCATCCTCCCTCACTCAATGTGCTTACTACTTTTCCATGAGTTGACTCCACACTTAAAATCCTCTCACCCTGTTCCAGTGGAGTTGAGTTCAACCTCTCTCCCTTATTGCAATAGTCTTGCATAAAGTCTTCCTTGACTATTTTTAACTGGTCTGATGCGTTATTTTTTAAGAGATTTTTAAAAGTATTTTATTTTATTTATTTTAAATTATATTTTATTTATTTTTTACAAAGAGGAAGGCAGAAACATTAATGAGAGAGAAACATCGATGAGCTGTCTCCTGCACACCCCCTACTGGGGATGTGCCCACAACCAAGGTACATGCCCTTGTCCGGAATCGAACCTGGGCCCTTGAGTCTGTAGTCCGACACTCTATCCACTGATGCATTATTTATTGTACAAAGTTCTCAGGCACCACCCCATCAGAATTTGCATTTTAACCAGATCCTCAGGCATTTCCGGTTTCCAAGAGCAGCTGAAAAATGCTGCTTTGTACCTTAACATTGATTATCCCTTGGGGATACCTAATGGGGCAAAGGTATAAATAAAACCGACATGAAAATGTTAGATAAGCGCCACTAGTTCAACAACATTATAGTAAAAGCCATTTGTATTTCAATACCTAACTAGTTTGTTCTGTATTTAACTGAGTGCCATTTTTAAATATATTCTGAAATAATATGGGCTCTATTTCTATGACTTATCGTTTTAATATTAAAATATAAGTTAACATTTTAAAAAAGATATGTATGAACTAATCCAGCACACCATTAAGGAAGAGTACAATACCACAGATGCACACCACTGTTTCTACCAGGTGCGAAAGAGTCAATTGCATGTACTAATGTTACCTTTATTCATTGAACTAAGATTGATGGAGGGCCTGTTAGGTACCAATCATTGTACCAAGACAGTCATTCTACCCTGCATTCATTGTTCTTGCACCCTTTAAACCCCACAAGAATCCATTAAGGCAGATCATGGTCTCACAATGTTATCTATCAATGAGGTTAAGGCTCTCAGAATTTAGGAAAACATAATATATGAGCAAAAGCTTGTATCTCAAAATAAATGATATTTTTGTGAGCGCACGTGTGTGTGTGTGTGTGTGTGTGTGTGTGTGTGTGTGTGTGTGTGTGTTTGGGTTTCACATTCTTTAATGTATTCTTAATAGTGGCAAAACCTAACCCTTGCAGGTAGGTAGTACAGCTATACTGAAATGGTGGAGAACTATTTAAGAATATACTGTTGCTTTGCTTGTTAGTGAATTTATATTTGTTTGGTGAAAATGTGTATATGTGTACAACTTTTATAAAGCATTTTTATAGTTCAGAGAGCTGAAGAAGTACGGTTATGGTATATCATATCTCATATGGTGTGTATGTATATGTATTTGTGTGTATATATATTACTCTTTTGGCATATTGGCTATAATATATGTAATATATAACCCCTTGCTTTAGGGATTTTGGGTTTCAAGATAAATATTCCTCCCACATAATTTCAGCCATGCCTTATTTATGAGCCCTTCACAAGGTATATAAAAATGCACTGTCAGAATGATTCGTTCTACTGAGCATTAGTAGTACTAGTCAAGTACATGTAAAAATCACAAAAGACAGAGTGAAACATCCTTCTATCTGGTTTTGCCTTCATTTCATTTATCTTTGGAAGATGCATTTGGCCAATGTAATCATAAAATTGCAGGTATCCCACTTAATTTTTGTAAACTACATAACTGCATAATAGTTGTGCTAGGAAAAATTCTAATAAAATTGGATATTTTTGTACCTTATTTTTTATAACTAAAATATTTGAACTTTACATCCATCTATGTCAGTGGTTCACAACCTTCCTAGTGTCACGACCCTTTAATAGAATTCCTCATGTTGTGGTGACCCCCAACCATAAAATTATTTTCATTGCTACTTCATAACTGTAATTTTGCTACTGTTATGAATTGTAATGTAAATATCTGATATGCAGGATGTATTTTTGTTGTTACAAATTGAACATAATTAAAGCATAGTGATTAATCACAAAAACAATATGTAATTGTATATTGTGAAATATTTATTTCTAATTACAAATAAATGAAATTTTATCTTGAATCCTGGTGTAGCATGGGTAACAGTCTTCATATGACAACAGTAAACTACATTGCTATATTTTGCTACACCGAGGAGCGGTATGTTGGTTCCTAAGACCATGGGAAATAGGTGTTTTCCAATAGTCTTAGGCGACCCCTGTGAAAGGGTCGGTTGACCCCCAAAGGGGCCGCGACCCACAGGTTGAGAACCGCTGATCTATGTCAACCAGTGCTTCTTAACCTGAGTTGCACAGCAGAATTACACACTGACTTTATTTAAAAAACAATGCTAATGTCTAGGCATAATCCCAGACCATTTGAGGCAGAATACCTAGGTGTGGGGCCTAACATGGGTTTATTTTAAAAGTGCCCTAAGTGATTCTATTAAGAATTGAGGGATGAAAAACCCTGACTTAGACAGTGCATCTTAACTTTTATTTTTTTCTACATAGAATTTTAATTAAAGGTTGTTATTTTAAAACAAGAACCTCAGAACATCTAAGTATTAGTAATATTATGTTAGATTTTCCACTCTGCCAATATTTGCACAGCTGTATAATACTCAGAATGAGCTAACACATATTGCCAGCACAATTAAACTGAGATCTGACATTTATAATTTTTATATAGCCACGATCAGTTCCTAAACTCCCTACTGCAACCAAGAGTAGCACTCTCATTACTGCAACAAAGACATGTTTTAAAGGTTCTATGTCAGCAAGGATTAGGCATTGCTCAAAATTACAATCCGATTATTTTATTACTGTACTTATTCAATATGAACTACACCTATCATCATTAAGATAAGGTAAAGATAAAAGTCTCCAAAATTTACTAACACTTTGTGCAATTATTGAAATTATTTAGATATGTTAGACATATTTCTCATCAGGCAGGTTTTTACTTATAGAGAATTATTATCTAAAATTCCAGTGGTACATCATTGATGGCAAAAAAATAAATAAAATGACAAAGGTAAAATAAAGCAACTGTATTTAAGACACAATAGTGGTGCCCAGCCGGTGTGCCTCAGTTCCATTCAGGTCAGGGCACATGCCCAAGTTTCTGGCTCAACTCCCTCTAGGAGGCATGCAGGAGCCAGCTGATTGAGGATTTATCTTTAATGTTTCTATCCCTTTTTCCCCTCTACCTTCCTCTCAGAAATCAATAAAAATATATTTAAAACATTTGTAATAAAAAGATACAATAGTGTTTACATTTCAACCATGTGGAAAGTTTTTAAGGTAAGTTTCAAACATATTTTTAATTAAATTAATTGTCAATTAACTAAGGATTAAAGTTATCATCAGACAAATTATTGTCTCTTTTAAATGTATGTGCTTTGGGAGAAATGAAGATGGCAGCATAGGTAAGCATGTAAACTGCTGCTTGAACAACAATTTCAAAATTAAAACTAAAAGACAAAACGGACATCATCCAGAACCACAGGAAGGCTGGCTGAGTGGAAATTCTACAACTAGAAGGAAAGAGAAAAGCACACTGAGCCTCAGAGGAGCTGCAGGAGGCAGAGGTACTGAGATGCATGCGCCTAGAGGACTGGCAACTGAGTGCATGGCTGGCTTTCTCAATTGGGAGGAGACAAAATATCCCAACCGTGCTTAACTCCAGTTCCAGGCAAGACTCTGGGGACCCAGATTCATTTGGGGAGAAACTGGACTGTCTGGCAGCAGGTGGAACTTGAAGGCGGCTTTCTCTTAGAGGTGCTTGCAGGGATTACCATGGGACACTGACACAGGGGCCTATTAGGACAGGGCTGAAGGGAAACCAATGTTGTCTGCTCAGCCCTGAGACTCTGCCCCATCCAAGCTGAGCACAGAGGCTTTTATAAGTCTTCTCCCTTAAGGGTGTCTCCAGCACAGAAGTTCTCCCAACATAGACACAGCTGATCCTCACAGCAAATTGGCCTGGAGATCAATTCCTCACACTGATACCAACAACAATAAAGGTTTAACTACAACAAGAATGTGTACACAGCCCACAAGGGGGTGCACCAAGAGTGTCCACCTCAGGTAATGGGAGGCTGAGCCACTGGGCCCTATAGGTAACGTAGCACACAAAGCCACTCTATCAACTCAGGGAAGCAGCCAAAATGCGGAGACAAAGAAACAGATCACAAATGAAAGAAATGGAGCAAAGCAAATGACTGGATATAGAATTCAAAATCACGGTTATAAGGTTTTGCAAGAATTTTCTAGAAAAGGCCAATAAATTGAGTGAGACCCAAGAGGAGATGAAAAAGGACCAACTAGAAATTAAGCATACACTGACTGAAATAAAAAATAAAATATTATACACAGATCTAACAGCAGACTAGAGGATGGCAAGAATCAAGTCAAAGACTTGAAATACAAGGAAGCAAAAAATACTCAACTGAAAAAGAATCCAAAAATATGAAGATAGTATAAGGAGCCTCTAGGACAACTTCAAGTGTACCAATATCAGAACTATGGGGGTGCCAGAAGAGAAAGAGCAAGATACTGGAGACCTATTTGAAGAAATAATGACTGAAAACTTCCCCCACCTGGTAAAAGAAATAAACTTACAAGTCAAAGACGCACAGAGATCCCCAAACAAAAGGAATCCAAAGAGGACCACATCAAGACACATCATAATTAAAATCCCAAGAGCAAAAGACAAAGGGAATATTAAAAGCAGCAAGAGAAAAACAGTAAGTTACCTATAAGGGAGTACCCATATGACTGTCAGCTGATTTCTCAACAGAAACCATGCAGGCTAGATGGGAGTGGCAAGAAATATTCAAAGTGATGAATAGCAAGAACCTACAACCACAATTACTCTACCCAGCAAAGCTAACATTCAGAATTGAAGGGCAGATAAAGAGCTTCACAGATAAGAAAAAAAACTGAAGGAGTTCATTAGCACCAAACCAGTATTATATGAAATGCTGAAAGGTACTCTTTAAAAAGAGGAAGAAGAAAAAGGTAAAGATAAACAATATGAACAAATACATATCTATCAATAAATGAATCTAAAAATCAAATCAATAAAAACTCTGATGAACAGAATAAACTGGTCAATATAATAAAATCAGGGGCATAGAAAGGGAGTGGACTTAGGTGCCCGTCAGCAGATGAGCGAATCAGAAAATTGTGGTACATCTATACAATGGAATTCTATGCTGCCATTAAAAAGAAGGAATTCTTACCATTTGCAGCAACCTGGTTGGAACTGGAGAGCCTTATGCTAAGTGAAATAAGCCAGTCAATGAAGGAGAAACACCACATGATCTCACTCATTTGTGGATAACAAAGAACATTGTAAACTGATGACCAAAAGGATAGATACAGAGTCAGTAAAGCATCAGACTGTGAAATTACAGCAAGAAGATTAAAGTTAGGTGAGGTAGATAAGAGATAAATCAAAGGACTTGTATGCATGCATATAAGCATAAACAATGATCACAGACACTGGGGAGTCGGGGTATGCCTGGGAGGGAGGGGGGCAATGGGGAGATATGCATAAAAAATTAATAAAAATAAAAAAACAAAATAAAACCAAAAAAAAAAAAGAAAGAGAGTGGACTGACAATTCTAAGGGAGGAAATAGTGGGGGGATGCGGGAAGAGACTGGATAAAAATTATACACCTATGTATGAGGATAGTGGCGGGGTGGAGGGTAAAGGCAGAGGGTGGGATGGGAACTGGGTAGAGGGGAGCTATGGGGGAAAGAAGAGGAACAATTGTAATAATCTGAACAATAAAGATTTATTAAATTAAAAAAATAAATGTATGTGCTTTAAAGTTTCTTCACACACAATTAAAGCAGAAAAAGAAACTACCCAAAATCAAACTAGTCCTTTCTTTTTAATTTTACAGTAAGCACCTCATTTCTCTTTGTTCTTTTAATGTTGAAATAGCCAAAATGACTTTTATATAAAAGTGAAGATCCCTTTATTTACACACAATTAAATATTCTCTGGAACCCTAGGGACAGTTGGCAGAAAGCAATTTAATATATATATATTTTAGAAAACCTTCAGGTTTTCAAGCTAACCATAAAGTGTTAGAGAAATGAAAGAACTCTTAACCCCAACTATAGCTTACCGCAGATTGACTAAACATTCCAGTAGGTCCAATCTCCCTATTTTGTGGGTCGCTATTATAACCTAACTTCTCGCACTTTCCTTCTAGATTGCCACTTTTCCTGTTATTTTATAAAGGTTACTTTGCTTACAACTTCTCAGCATTAACGGCCTTCGTGCTAGAATGATTCTAACTTCACTCACCCACACCTGTAGGTAAGTAAGTAGTTCTATGAAGCTGCACCAAAGGATGGATGTTTCTGGAAGAGTAGCAGGAAGTTAGGTAGGAGTGGTTAACTGAATCCAAATCATGAAAGGTCTCATAAATGGGAACTTCATTTTGAAGAGATAGAGAGCCACTGAAGGTGCTCATGCAGGCCATGGCTCTGATCAGATTTCCGATTTTAGAAAGACTACCCAGGGGGTAATGTGGAGGACAGATCTGGAGGAAAGTCAAACTATGAGGGGGGAGATCATTTAAAAAGCAACAATGCAGTTAAGACGGATTTAACTGAAGTGAAACCACCAACTTACCTACTAGTCAGAGGTACCAGGCACAATCCTAGGAACTTTTGATGACTTGTAGCACAACTGTTACCACACTCTACCATAATAATGTCATTTTTTTCTTTCTAATTTTAGCTCTCTCCTTTATGAAAGCACAATCTCTCTAGGTGGCAGACCCCATTTATTTTTTTTCTATTTTTATCCCCATGTGCTAACAAGGACTGGCATGTTGCAGGTGTTTGAAGGTATTTGTAGAATATTCAGAAGAATAAAAATATGATTTAAATAATGCTTGTTGTAAAGTGGAATCAATGCTTATCTAGATTTAAGACTTGGTTCTCTCAATAGCTAGGTGTAGGACTTCTGCTATTTCACTTATTTCCCACATTTCTTTTCAAGGGATATGGACTAAACTATTTTTAATATATATTTTAATATACTCTATAACTTAATTTCCATTGAAAATATACCATGCAAGAGGCAATTATACATTGTCGCAGGTTGACTCAAAGACTGCATTTCATATAATCAACTATTTGTCACCTTTGTCTATTTTAATAGGTTCAAAATGATTTCATGTCTACTCAGAAATATCAGGTGTGGGGTGACATACAGATGGAGCATCAAATCAATATTTCTTCCACATGAAATCCCTGATTGCTAAAATATGTACTTTTGTCATTAAATGATTTATTTATACGTGCCTAAAGAACAGAATATTAAAATTTTATAGTTTGATGTTATTAGCATGACTACTAATCCTAAATTATCTCCCCTTATATTTTTCAATAGTCTTTATCTCATTTAACATCAACACTGCTTCCTGAATAAAGAGGAATAAATCAAGTTTTTTAAGTGAGTGCATAGTTGTACATTATTATTTTCTTTTGGGAAAAAAACACACCTTTCTCTGCACTACTTTGTTTTTATCCTCACCAGCAGAGTGAGGATATTTTTTTCATTGATTTTTAGAGAGAGTGGAAGGGAGAGGGAGGAGAAGAGAAAAAGGAAAGAGAGAAACATCCATGTGACAGAGAAACATCAATTGGCTGCTTTCTACAAGCACCTGACCATAGGGCAGGGGTCAGACTTGCCTTTGACCTGTAATCAAACCTATGACTCTCAGATGCGCAGGCTTATGCTCTAACCATGAAACAGTACAGGCCAGGGCCTATGCACTATTTTTATAATGATCCTCACTTTATTTTTTGTTAGTAGTTAATATTTTTGATTTACATTTCTGGGTTTTAATTATTAAGACCACAGACATACCAGATATAATAGCACTATTTAATTGATCGATGCCAGTTTTCCTCAATAGTGTAATTATATACTGCTTTAAGTATTTCTCAGTAACATTTACTATAAAGAATGGTCTTAGCCCGGCTGGTGTGGTTCAGTGGTTGAACATCGACCTATGAACCAAGAAGTCACAGTTCGATTCCAGGTCAGAGTATATGACTGGGTTGCAGGCTCTCTGTCATCATTGATATTTCTATCTTTCTCTTTCTCTCCCTTCCTTTCTGAAATAAATAAAAATATATTTAAAAAGTAATGGTCTTATTTTTTCATACTTTGGATATGCCTTACCTAGGAGACATCAGAAAATAGCTACTTAAAAAATATTTTGGCATCCATATTTTTCAAGAAACTATAGAAATTATCCAGCATATTCATTTATACATAATAAAGACAGTGCACTAGCTAAACCAAACATTGCAAAATAAAAATTATAGCCAAATGTGATCAGGCTGATAATCATAAAAATTTGTCATAGCAATGACAATTTTTTACTAGGCAATATATTCACGTATACTTCAGCATGATTCTGCTCTAAAAAGTAAACTTTATATATTTTTCACATTGTCAGGGTACTCAATCAGTAGAGGACACACATGAGATTCATTTCTGTACAAAGAAAAGCAAATACAATATTTGGATTGACTCTGTCTTCCAACACATATAAGGCAACACAAATTAATTTTAAAAAAATCTAAGAGTGGTTTTGTTTGTTTGGTTTCCTTTGTGTTTTGCTTTACCAGGCAATTCTATTTTGTGTTCCATTAATTGGCTACTGCCCTTGTTGGCAAACTGCGGCTCTCGAGCCACACATGGCTCTTTGGCACCTTGAGTGTGCCCCTTCCACAAAATACCACGGCCTGGGCAAGTCTATTTTGAAGAAGTGGCATTAGAAGAAGTTTAAGTTTAAAAAAGTTGACTCTCAAAAGAAATTTCAATTGTACTATTGATATTTGGCTCTGTTGACTAATGAGTTTGCTGATCCCTGGGCTAGTGCATAATGCAAGTTTGTGTGTGTGTGTGTGTGTGTGTGTGTGTGTGTGTGTGTGTGTATGTGTGTATGGGAGAGAGAGAGAGAGAGAGGGAGATAGAGAGAGAGAGGAGAGAGGAGAGGAGTAAATTCTGGGTACATATATATACTTTCTAAGTTCAAGAGTTCAGTCAATAATTTAAATTTTCATGCACTTTCTTAGAGTAGCTCTTCAATATTTCCTTCTTTAAGTTGTAATTTTTCTCTGCAAACAGACCCATGGGAGTCAGATTATTTTAAGACTAACGTCTGGCAACTACCAGGCATTTTACAAGGCATCTTACCCAGAGTATTATGTTTTAGCTTCACAATAGGTGCTACAAAACAAACTACTATACCATTACTAAATATGAAGCAAAATGAAGACTTAAAGTATTGTCAGTATAAATCCCAAGATCCTTTTCCTTTAACACCTTGACTATCGAGCATTGACTATATGTGGCAAATTTTTAGTATTTAATTATGGCATGCTTGATCAGATTCTCAAAGGCATGTACTTGATACAAAAGGCAGCGAATTCCAATTGTGAATTGTATGTACTAGTGGGTCATGACATCAACTTATTTGGCCTTGACAGCATTTTATCAAAATGGAATCAATTAAGCAATAACATACTGCATTACATGTTTGCTGGGAAAGGCTTCGTTCGGTCTGTCATGGGCAACACCTAGCACTGCATGTCCTTGATGAGTGTGTCAAACTGCAAGGCTTAACTAGCATCCCCTGTGCAGGCAGCTGATTGGGTGAACATGACCAAAACATGACTGCCAAGCCAATGAATGTTCCTCAGGGGAGGGGACTATCTTGTGGGTTGTTTGCTACAAGACCTTGGCCTGGTTTTCTCAGCTGCAGGGTAATGTGCCACGCGCATGGGCACCATTCTGGCTGATGGTGTCTCGTTATGGTATTTAGGGCAGAGGACCCAGTGCCACCATGCTGGTGCTCCTGCTATTTTGTGAACTGGAAGTATTGAGCAGTCGTGCCCTAACACACTGAATTTCACTGTCTACTTTCAGCACCTATGGCATTGTGACAAGCCGACCTCAGGCTTCTTTAGTCATCTCCTTACCCCTTGCCATCCTCTATGAGGCCGGTTCCTCCCTGAGAATGTAGGAAGAGTAAGTGCTAGCTCAGGGAACTTGTATTTGACTTGCAGGCATTGTGTTAAGGATGTTTAGATGAAGCGCTGCACAAGCCCAGGAAGGCGACACTTATATATGAAGCAGTCCGGTTTATGTGTAAATGTTATTTTTTGAAAGTTTGAAAAACACTGCTTTGGGAAATATAAAGAAACAAGCATAAAGTACTGGTTGAGAGAATTATTGTTTAAGGAGGAAGTGATCATTTCTAGTTAAGCTCAGTTGAGATCGTGGGGTTTAATCCATCTTTGAGGATGAAAAGAAAGGCCAGAGTTTGCATTTAGTATGGTTCAGATGGGTAAGGGGCAAGGTCAAGCTCAAACACTTTCATGAGATCATATGGAAAAAAAAAAGTTTACAAAACATAAATGAAAAAAAATAGCAACTACACAAAAAAAATGTTTGAGACCAGGAAACAAATATGAAAATATGAAAAACAAAAAGCTGGTCACTGGCCAAAATGAGTTTGGCTCAGTGGATAGAGCATCGGCCTGCGGACTGAAGGGTCCCAGGTTCGATTCTGGTCAAGGGCATGTACCTTGGTTGCGGGCACATTCCCAGTAGAGGGTGTGTAGGAGGCAGCTGATTGATGTTTCTAGCTCTCTATCCCTCTCCCTTCCTTTCTGTAAAAAAAAAAAATCAATAAAATATTAAAAAAAATAGTTGGTCACTGTCTCCATGATTTTTCTAATCTACTTTTGTTCCTCTATATCAGAATGTTTTTTTTGTGTGTTTTTTTTGTCGTTGTTGTTATGGAATTATGGATACACTACTCAATTACTTGTTTATTTCTTATAATGTTCCTTAGATTTTCAAAGATTAATAAGACTATTGTGCCCTTGTACCAAATCCCAAATATTTTTTTCTTCACCTTATTGTCCTACTTATAATGTTCTGCTTGTCTGTATTTAATGGGATGAGACCATTTTCAAAAAAGTTATATCCATGATCTCATCTCTCTCTCTTCTATGTTTTATCATCAAAGTGACTCATGATTCGGAACTTACTCAGCTAATGGTTCCTTATTGCTTCATTACACAATTACATATCTATATATTATTTATTATATAATTTATATCTATACCCCTCTCTCTGCATATTTATACATAATTTATATCTATGCTTATGCATCTTTCTACATATATGAAGATAAATAATACATAATAATCTTTTAAAAAATCTCGAGTCTTCAGTATTTATATTTGTTAATGAAATATATAGTAATATATATTTTAAAAGTTACTCTACTCCTCAGTGAAATTACATATTTATTCTTAAATATATTTTTCTAGGCTTCATTTAGGAAAAAAACTATGTTCCATTCTGCTAATGGAATGATAGGCTTTCCATTTGTACAATAATTAAATGTACTTACATAATTTACTCAGTTACTTACACTAATTATTCCCAGTGAATAAAACTTTGGTTTAAATTTTCAGATGAATCACATTTTAGAATATTTTTTACAGTTCAAAGTTAATTTTAATTTATAAAAGAGATTACATATTTTATGTCTTTATGTCTTTCATTATGTTTTATATGTTGTTGTAGAATGTTCTTTATTTGCTTTGGGGATAGCAGTGAACTTCTTAATATCTCTGAAACAAATTACCTATTTATGAAATCCTGGCTCCAATAAAAATATTTCAGAGACCATGTATTTTAAATTTTTATCATAAAATTCAAATATATGCAAACTTAGAATAGTACAATAAAACCCATGTGCCTATCACCCCATATCAATAATTTTCAATATTTTGCCAATTTTGTTATATCAGTTCCTTTCATTTATTTTTCTTAGAGTATTTTAGGGGAAGTCCTAATCTCATATCAGTTTATTTCTAAATAACTTACTTTGCATCCCAAACAGATAAGTCCTTAAAATTTACCAAAATATGGTGTACATGTTGATATCAAAATAATTTTTATAGTCAATAAATATCAAGCCATGGTCAAATATATCATGCCTCAAACTTTTTAAAAAAAAGTTATCTTTATTGTGGGAACTAATACAGATATCCCCCCTTTTTTCTCTATTGACCCCCTCCACCCTTCCCAAGCCTTCACCATACTATTGTCTATGTCCATGGGCTGTGCATATATGCATACATGTTCTGAAGTTAATCTCCCCCCACACACACACCTACCCTCTGAGATTTGTCAGGCTAAAACTGTTTATGATTTCTGAGTCTTGATCCACATAAGATATACACATTTTCATTTGGTTGACATGGACAGGCGATTTAATTTAATCCTTCATTTTGTACATCTTGATATGCAGAGAAGATCATTCATTTATTTGATCTCATTTTCACTTTATCTACTCATTACGTAAATATTTATTCAACATCTTGTAGGTACTATTCTACCTAGAAAGTATCTATAAGCAAAAATGACAACGATCTCTGTTCTGATGGAGCTCTATTATTTTTGGAGGAATATAATTAAACGTTTAAAAAAATCAAGTGCAGTGAAATAAGCCAGGCAGTGAAAGAAAAATACCACATGATTTCACTCATTTATAGATAATAAAGAACATTATAACCTGATGAACAAAAAGATAGATACAGAGGCAGAAAAGCATCGAACAGACTGTCAAATTACAGGGGAAAGATTGGGGAGTGTTAGGTGGGGGTAAGAGATCCACTGAAGGCCTTGTATGAATGCATATAAGCTTAACAATGGATGCAAGACACTGTGGGGAGGGGAGAGGGAAGTGCCTGAGGATAGGGGAAGCTGAGGGAAGGTCAATGGGGGGGGGGAAGGAGTCATGTGTACTATTATTCATAATACTTTAAATAATAAAAAAATTAAAAAATAAAAAAAATCAAGTGCACAGTAGGATGATAAATTATATGGGCCAAAAAATATTTTAGTGAGTGTGGGTAAGTGTTGTAGTGAAGGTGGGGAGGAAAACCGCTTGGATTTTAAATGGACTTCATTGAGAAGGGGAAATTCATGCCAAACCTTGGGGTAAAGGAGTTCACTTTGCGTTATCTGGGAGGAGATGTTCCAGAAGACAGAGAACAAGCAGTGTCAATGCCCAGATGCATGTATGTACACATCTGTGTGAAGCATTTCTGGCTCACATGGGTTGAATCCAGATGAGAATACTGGATGAGGTAAGAACTCCAGCTTTTCCCATGAGTGAAACAGAAACCATTGCAAGGCTGAGTGCAGAGGAATGATACCCTCAAGTCACCATGGAAATGAGGAATATAAAAGTCACTTTTCTTGATGTGTCCTGAGGATGGGGCCAGCATATGTCTCCCTTCACCCCTGTTGGGTGACAAAATTATGAATAGGGAAAAAATTCCCTGGGATGCAAAATACCTATTATGGTCATGTCTTTAAGAACATATGGCCAAGTGTAAGCAACAGAACAATAAACAGTATGCTATTGATTATTTAAAATACAGTCAGTACCATTGAATGAATAATTTGGAGAGAGATGCTCATTCAAAATAATTTGTTGCTGTTTTACTCAATTTTTGTCTTTACCTCATTCCTATCTCCATCCCAAAACATTAGCTACAAATATTTAAAAGAGAAAATTGTGACAAAATATTTTACTTAGGATTTCTGTGTCTGTGTATATCTTTATGTGTGTGTGTTTGGCAAAACATCAAAAACAGAGTAACTGCTATATGATGGAATACAACGAATCTATCACATTCAGTTTAGTATCTTCTTTGCCAATATAAACAGCTGAACAAGGAAAACAAGGCAACAGATGGCATAAAAGTAGTGTGCACACATATAAGTGCAAGGCTGAAATGTGGCAAAGCGTTCAATGAGTATCTGGTTTCCATAAAGAACTGAAGAAAAACAGTTTCTACAAAGTCAAAAAAAAGTGGATTTCTTTTTTCAATTAGCCCGTTGGTATTTACTGAGTTCCTGCTATTTACCCAGTATTACTGCAAAGAACAGAGGAAGCTCAGCTCTGAAGTACACCCGGAATGAGATCTTATCATCAAGCCTTGGAGAAAAGACAATCCCAACCACACAATGGGTGGCCCATTCAGTTTCACTCCTGAACATTATACTCTTCATGATAATCTGACTAAATAGGAAGGCAAATGATTAAAAATGTATCACATCAAAATATCCAAAAGCACGTTTAAAATGATGCACTTTAGCCTTTTCTCAAGAAATACGGGAGACATTATCAGATCATAAAACATTAGATCTCTTACCAGAAGTCAGACTCTAAGCTCAGAGTAACAACATATATTACACGAGATTCACCACCTTTATTTTACTAACTTCCAATACCATAATAGTAAATCTGCAAGATCATTCATACTGCACAGGTATAGAAGTATAATATTTATTTTTACCAATGTAATTCTGTCTTAATTATAAGAGCAAATAATGGATGAATTAATCATTACATTTAGTTGGATGGAATTAAGAAGGCAAACCCGAGATAAAATCAAACCAAAGTGAAAGGAGCCCATTTTGGGTTTGATGTAGAACATGGCTTAACTTTAAAATCATTCACTGAAAACCATTTGTACCTAACAAGACGCTTGATTAATTAGACATAGTTTGAACATTGGTTGATTTTGTTACCTGCCAGGATAAAAGGGAAATCACTCCCAGTTTAATAATTTCCAGAACTTCAAATGGAGGCCTTTTAAAGATATGAAACATAGTCCATTCCTTTGGTATTGCTGGGGAAACAAGGCCAATAATACATGGCATATAAAAAGAACCACGTGGAATATAATGAGCAAGATAAACTGATGAACTAAAATAGATACTGAGACACAGAAGCATTGAACAGACTATCAAACCTTGGAGGGAAGGCAGGGGAGGTTGGGAAGGGGGGTAAGAGATCAACCAAAGGACTTGTATGCATGCATATAAGCATAACCAATGGATAGAGACAGTGGGGGAGTGGGGACATGTTTTGGGGGGAAGGGGAGCGGGTGGGAAGAGGTCAATGGGGAAAAAAAGGAAACATATGTAATAGTTTCAACAATAAAGAATTTTGAAAAAGAAAAAAAAAAGGACCACGTGGATATAGTGACATATGAGCTTCTGTGCTCTGCTGGAAGCAATGTAGACATCAGAAGCAATCTGCCTAGCCATCTGTTACAACTTAGTCAAATTAAGTATATAGATACCCTTTGACCCAGCAATTCTACAGTTGGCATTTTCTCAAGGAAATTTTCACACAGGCCCATAAGACATATATACCAGGGTATTCATTCCAAGGTTATTTGCAATGGTGGGAGTTAGAAGTAACCAGGACATACATTAATAAGACTCAGAATATGGCAAAATGAAAAACAAGTTTGTTTTATTTGGATATAATTCAAACTCAATCATTTCTATGTTTTTTTTCTTTTCTATTTAATTCATTTTATTATCCGTGACTTTAAGTGTGCTACAATTCTACATTTATTACAGAAAATCATTTATGCCATCTCTTGTTTCTCGGAGTTTAGAAAGTTCAAAATACAATATAACTTCTACTTTCAGAACAAAGTGAAATTTAGCCATACAGTATCACTTCCTTTCAAAACCCCAAACAAGAGAAACTCAACAAAACACATTTCTAGCTCCTGGGGTGATGGTAGGAAAACACATGGGATTTTTTCAGGTTAGATGATTTCTGAATTTTAAAAAATGTATTAGTTAAGAGAGTCAGTAAAATTTATGTAACTATTAGGTTCAACACATTGGCCAACTGGAATGAAGTTTATAGGATCTTATTACTTATACTTTGTGTGTTAAAGAATCACTACCTTCACCTCATTCCTTTCCATTTTCACATGTGTTTTTAACTCTTTTTATCCCAGAATGGATAGATCCATTTGTTTGGTAATATAACAGGGTACAAATTTATCCATCCATACCTACATATGTATTAATATTATTTTCTTCAGGGAGAAAATATATTCTATATACCTCACACCACTTGAGTTCTATCCAATTATATTTTACTCAGAAAAAATATTATAATTACTTCCATTATTTTTCTAGAAAGGCATTAAAATCATTACAGTTAGTTATTAAAGACAAATCTAACATCACTTGACAAAGATAATAGAATTGCATGCAATCAAGCTGCTTATAAGATTAACATTGTCAATTTCATTTGTTTTCTTAAACTCTTTTCAATTGTAATTTAAAATACACATCAGTCTCTCTCTCTCTCTATATATATATATGTATATATGTATATATATATATATATGTGTGTGTGTGTGTGTGTGTGTATGTATATATGTGTGTGTGTATATATATATATATATATATTACATATTCTCTCAAGCAACCTAACCATATTTCTTGGCACAGATCTTTCTACCAAACATAGAAGACTGGAAGTCAATATAGTTCTTGGGATGATAATAGCTAGAATTATCAATCACAGAAAATACACCTAACATAAGTGGGTTTTTTTTCATGTCTATCATAATAGAAATCAGAAGAAAAAATACATTCACCTGTTCTTGAAAATAACAGGATTCACATTTATCTGATGGATGTTTTGCTTTTAAATAGGACACATTTTCAAAATATTATCCTTTACATAGAAGAAATAAAAAAAAGGAGCATGTGCTAAGAATAGCAAATGTATATAGCAAACAATAAAGGGAAAACGAAAACAAAAATTGGAAATCTCTTGTTGCCACCAATTTTCAAATAAGTTAATGATATGGATCAGGCAAATTCCACCTCTATTTGTACTTATACAATAGTAATATCTGTTATTTACAGAAACTAACATTTATTGATCCCTTACTCCTTACTAGGCATTTTATCAAGCAGTTGTATGACTTAATCTTCACAGTAAGTTTATGCAATAGTTATACAGATGAGGAAACTGAAGTTTATTTATTTTTTAAATATATTTTATTGATTTTTTACAGAGAGGAAGGAAGAGGGATAGAGAGCTAGAAACATCGATGAGAGAAAGATATGGATCAGCCACCTCCTGCACGCCCCCTATTGGAGATATGCCTGCAACCAAGACACATGCTCTTTTTTTTTTAAATATATTTTATTGATTTTTTGCAAAGAGGAAGGGAGAGGGATAGAAAGTCAGAAACATCTATGAGAGATAGACATCAATCAGCCGCCTCCTGCACGCCCCTACTAGAATTGTGCCCGCAAGTAAGGTACATGCCCCTGACCAGAATCAAACCTGGAACCTTTCAGTCTACAGGCCGATGCTCTATCCACTGAGCAAAACTGGTTTCGCAGGAAACTGAAGTTTAAAGTTTGCTCAACTTGACAAGACATACTAGTACAGTTGGGAAGAGGTGAGTCGGTTTCTGAAACCATGCAGTCTGAATCTAGAATGCACCACAGCTATCACGCATAATGAAGTTGGTAATACTGTAAGTAACATCAATATATATGACCAGACCTGCACTTTCATTGCATGCATTTTGAGAGAATCTCATGGAATTCATAAAACCAAACATTTTGGTCTAAATACATCTCTTATATTTTTAATATGAATGTCTGAATTGCAACTCTAAGTTTTTGCATGATCAGGAAGAAGAAGGAATAACAAAGACTCTCTATTTGACCAAACTGTTCTCAGACTCCTCTGAGCAATCTTCTCAATTATATACCTCAACCTTAGCTTATAAGAACTGTAACTCTCAGCACAAAGAATTTCATTCATCCTCTCCCCCAACGAAGAGACTCAGATATTAGTACAGTTTTTCATAGCTCAAGGACACATCGCTAGAATGATAACCCCACACCCCTAGAAGTTACTGCCCAAGAAAGCTCAGGAGTGCCAAAAGAATTTAGTATTTGTCCCAACTCAAACAGAACTATAGGTCCCTGACCTCCCTTTTCTTAGGGTATTTACATGAGAAAACTTGCTATTGTATAATTCCTTTATCTGCATCTTTGAGGTGTATCTTCTACAACCCAAGAATGCCTTTCTCCAGAACTTGTGAGCCACTTGTTTGAAATGCAGTCAAGAAAAAAGAGAGGGCCCTTTCTCCCAGTCTCAGTGGGAGGGTGGGAGACTAACTTTGATCAGGGATAATTAGCGAAAATAAGTGGCCTGATGTCACTGGCTAAACTTCCCTCTCCAAAGTCCTTCCACACTTTTCCTGGCATTTCAAAGACCTTCCATCTTTTCAGCTGCGAGAAACTCCATTCTATTACTGATGTCTCACTTTTCTACTGCAGGAGTTTGAACAAAACTTGCCTTGCTGTGTAATGTGCTCAGTACAAAATTTTTCTTTTACAGAGTAGGGGTATTGAAATAATCAAACTTTATCCTAGAAACTTCATGAAAAAAAATGGTGATTACTCTTACACAAGTCAAAATAGTTTAATGCAAATTAAATTGCCTATAAATGTGCTCAATAAAGAAAGAAAATTAAAAGAGCCATCTTGAGCATGGTTCCATGTAATTTGCACATGCATGACTTTTTCTTTGAGTATGTAACTGGGATGAAGGACTATCTGGAAAGGATTCTTTATAGGATGACTTATAAAGAATAGAAAATGTGATAGATGATAATATAAATTACTGTAAGCAAAGAATAGGCATGATGTCTTATTATTACAAAAATAAGTGTGTTTTATCGATGACTATAAAAACTTCCAAAATTCTCTAAAATGCACAAAACTGATTATAGTAAAAATTACAGTAATCAAAATCAATTTTATTTTAGAAAATTTAAAAATAACTTAAATCCCATAATAGGCAAATGCAAAATATAAAACAACGATTTATGGAAATGTTACTAAGTCAAAGCTATAGTTATAGTTTTTGAAGTAGTTAATAAGATATTAAGTTTGGCCCTAACCAGTTTGGCTCAGTGGATCAAGTGTTGGCCTGGGGACTAAAAAGTCCCAGGTTTGATTCTGGTCAAAGGCATGTACCTTGGTTGTTGGCACATCCCCAATAGGAGGTGTGGAGGAGGCACTTGATTGATGTCTCTCTCTCATCAATGTTTCTAACTCTCTATCCCCCTCCCTTCCTCTCTGTAAAAAATCAATAAAATGTATTTTTTAAAAAAGATATTAAGTTGTAAATAAGAATATTATATACTGATATGAAACAGCATTCAAGATACACTTGCAAACTTTAAAAATCACAAACTATCAGGTGGAAAAGGTGGCTAATTTTATTTTTTATTTGTTTTTCTTGCTCCTAATACCAATTTATAAAGTCAGTAAAACAATTAATAAAAAAATCCCCATGTAGCATAATATACAACCAGTCTAACTGTCACATTATATGGTAATATTAATACACACTTAGTAGCTTTTATAACAGAAAAAGCAATTATTACAGCTCTGGATGTAATATCCTGCCCAGATACACGATAAAAATGCCATTCCTAATACACACCAAAATACATGATAAAACAGTACTTTATTGGGAAAAAAATGGTGCTTCACCTTAGCACTGGCAAATGTTCAAATGTGGCCGTTTTCTCCTCCACTTTTCAATGTGATTGTGAATTGAGAAAAATACCCTGTTAAAATTTCAGATGAACCATTTGCTCTAGCCCTATATTCAAAGATGCCAAATAATGCATTATTAGGAAGAGTGATCGTTCCATACTTTCAAAATGTGCTGCTGCGTTATTTTTCTGAGGAGAGACTTCGCAGCACCCAGTTGGAAGGAGAGGTAATAAGTGCCCTCAAGGGGGGGCCTGCCAAAGCCTCCAAAGTGGTGCCCTCAGGTCGCGAGATTTAGCCACTCAGAGCCTCTGAAATCGCTTTTCCTCTGCCCACCTAGCAACACAACGGCATCAATCAATTCCAGGCAATGCAAACCAGTACACTTTTCTGGGAATATTTTCTTTATTATAACAGAGTTGCTTCTTTGATTGTTATGTTTTCTTTTTTTAACAGGTGTTTTTGCTTTCAGTCCTATATTCTAAATGTAAAAAATTAAGCACAGAACATTATTTAATGCATAGACTTATAAACTTACATTAATGCAGCAAAAAGCCATACTTAATATTCATTAAGTACCTACTACTTGCTCAGAATTTATATATATATATATATATGTATATATATATATATATGATTTAATAGCTGTACTTTATGATAGTCTGTTGAGATCCAGAAACAATTTTTCCTAAATCCAGTGTGAATTGACTTCCAATTCCTTTATACCATCATTCCTCATATCTGCCTATATTAGAAAAGATAATAAAAAGGTTATCATCTGGAGTAGACTTTTTTTTTGAGGTAACTGGTAATTTCCTATTTTTTTAAAATATTTTATTGATATTTTACAGAGAGGAAGGGAGAGGGATAGAGAGTCAGAAATATTGATGAGAGAGAAACATCAACCAGCTGTCATTCTGCACACCCACTACTGGGGATGTGCCCACAACCAAGATACATGCCCTTGACTGGAATAGAACCTGGGGCCCTTGAGTCCACAGGCCGACACACTATCCACTGAGCCAAATTGGTTAGGGTAATTTCCTATTTTTATTAATGCTGAAAGTAATTGAACCATATGAGAAAATATTCAAAAATAAAGAATAATTTGCATAAAACAAGTGATGGTGCTAACATTATCCAAATAAAAAAACTCATCACTCTAACGTTTTTCATCTGGTGTTCTTTAAGGTGCATTTTGGATGAAGAAAGTGTGTAATTTCATGCCATTTTCTTTCCAGTTCTATATCCTCACAGTAAACTCTGTTACCTGCTAATAGCAATGGATGTTTATGGAAAATTCAGAAATACCAGCTACATGAATAACTAATTTACTTAATTGTTCAATTATATAACAAATCTGTGAAGGCCCCTCAGAGTTTTCTCCTTTCTAAGAAAAACTTTTTACTCTCCACACATTCCTCAGGGACAGAACTTACTTCTTCACTTTCCTAATAGTTGCTTTTTTTCCTGAATACAACCTACATTTTACATCTCAAAGTATAAGCATAAGAACAGAACACAGTTATCCTGGACTGATAAAACCAAGTAGTATCTTAATTGCCCTTAATGGTTATTAAAGTTGAATTTGCATAAGAACTGTTTAGGGAGGTTTTTAAAAATATATTTTTATTGATTTAAAAGAGGAAGGGAGAGGGAGAGAGAGAGAAACATCAATGATGAGAGAGAATCATTGGTTGGTTGCCTCCTTCATGCACCATACTTGCATGCCCGCATGCCCACAATCTGGGCATGTGCCCTGACTGGGAATCCAACCATGACCTCCTGATTTACCGGTCGGTGCTCAATCACTGAGCCATGCTGGCCCAGGCTACCTAGAGAGTTTTTTAATGCAGATTCCGAGATCCCAACCTTAAAGATTCTATTTCAGTAAATAACTTTTTGGGTCTTGGGATGTACACTTTTAAAAACGTCCAGGTGGCCCTACTCAGTTTTGCTCAGTGGATAGAGCACTGGCCTGCAGGTTTAAGGTTCGATTCCAGCCAACAGCATATACCTCTGTTACAGGCTTAATCCTCAGGGCACCTGTGGAAGACAACCAATTGATGTGTCTCTCTCACATCAGTTTCTCTCTCTATCTCTCTTCCTCCCTTCCACTCTCTAAAAATAAATGGAAATATATCCTCCGATGAGGATGAAAACAAAGAAACAACAACAAAAAATGTTCTAGGTGATCTTGGTACCATAGGTCATACTTTGAAAATACTGCTTCAGGGAATATGTTTATATTAAATGGCCAACGATTACCATTGCTTTTGTAAATTGTTGACACTATAACAAACATCCCTCATGTCTCCCATTTTCCCCCTTCACCCAGCACCCACACCCTCCTCCAGCCTTTACAACATTGTTGTCTGTGTCCAGGGCTCTGCATATATGCATATGTGTTCTCTGGCTAATCTCTTCCATTCTCCCCACCAGCTCCCCTCTGAGATCTGTCTGTCTGTTCCATGAATCTGCTTCTATTTTGTTCACTAGATTCTACATATAAGTGAGATTTTAATAGTCACATCAAACTTACCATTTACATTGAGCTTACTGGTGCATTAAACATCTAAAATCGATTTTTCTGAATATAGCTGCATCTTCCTTATTTTTCACTTGTGCCCGAGTACAGAACACTTTACTTAGTCTTATTTGTTTTCATCTTATTACACAGGCACTTCCTTCTAGTCTGAGGGTGTTTTGTAAATCTTCGGTCAGTTACTGTACTTTGCATAAACTATAAATGTGATATGTAGGTCTTCCAATTCACGGACCAAAACATTATGCCACAAGAGTCCAAAGAAAGGGTGGAAGCATGATCATGAGTGTTTTACAAATGCAATCATTCCATCAGGATTATTTTTATCTCAGAGAAATATGCTGTCATGTTTGGGATGCTATTATTTACTTCTAGAAAGACTAAAACCAAAACAGTATTCCTGTAATGAATTTGGGCTTAATGCACACAGCAAAATTTTCTTGACATATTAAAATAATTTGATCTCTAATGAACAGAAGATTTCATGGGGAAAAAACAATGGAACCTCAAGGATTATCCAAACACCTCCCCCACTTCCCATTAAGTGTATTCTGAAAATCTCTTCCCATGAGTGTGTTGACATTTTTTTTCTGCCTTTAATACTTTTAAAAACTATTATTGCTCTTTCATCTCTAGCTTCACTTACTTGGAACCACCTTGTATTTTACAGACCTCAGGATTTACTGACCCCAGGATTTTGTCTTTAATTTGTTTTTCATAGAATATGTTCTCTTGCCAAAACCGGTTTTGCTCAGTAGGTAGAGCCTTGGCCTGTATACTGAAGGGTCCCAAGTTCGATTCTGGTCAGGGGATGTGCCTTGGTTGCGGGCACATCTCCAGTGGGGGACGTGCAGGAGGCAGATGTTTCTAACTCTCTATCCCTCTCCCTTCCTCATTGTGAAAAATCAATAAAATATATTTAAAAATAAAAGAATATGTTCTCTATGTTACCAGTTTCAACCAAAGACTACAGTTTGATCATTCTCAACTCAAATCAATAGCTACAGTTGAGATTTAATTCCTAAAATGGGAATTCTTACATTCAATTTCCTACTAGATTTTTCTACATGAATGTATTTCAAGCATCTTAAATTTAGTATGTTCCAAAAGGAATAGGCTAGTTTTTTTCCTTTATTTTATTCCTCACTGGAGGCCTGGTGCATGAATTCATGCACAGGTGGGGTCCCCCAGCCTGGTCAGTGATAGGAGCTAATCAGGGCCGCCAGCTGGGGACAGAGTCCACAGGAGGTTGGCCAGCAGAGGGAGGTTGGCTGTGGGAGCATACTGACCTCTAGGGGGCAGCTCCTGTGTTGAGCGTCGGCCTCCTGGTGGTCAGTATGCATCATAGTGACCAGTCAACCAGTCGTTCAGTCATTTGGTTGCTTAAGCTTTTATATATATTATTAATCAGGATTCTTCCACTTCCATTAACCAGTAGCATAATAATTGAACTAGTAAACCATTCTAGTAAATTATTCTAAACTCTCTCACATTACTTACACCCAACCGCTGAGTATGTTGAATATGCCTCTAACTTCTCTGTTTAGTTTAGCTCATCTTTTCACTTGTAATACTTCAGGACTGTCTCCAATTTCAGCTAATCCTATTTTTCCTTTATGCCATCTCCGAAGTAGGTACAAAACTCAAGTTTGCAAAAGTCATACCTTTTATTTTATTTTTCTACCACTGAGTCAATATGCAATGGGTACCTAAACTTGACATACTATTTCACCTGTGCCAGGCTTGCATCTAAATTCCACAGGAATCAAATGGTGTCAGTGGAAAATAATTTATTTCATTATTAAAAAATCCTTTGCCCATACTGGCATGAGCTATTCTCATTGTCTTCTGTGGTCCTTGGTTCTTTGGAAGTTGCTTCTGAGTTCTCCTAGTCCTTGCCATCATCACTAGTGCTTAGTCTGCACCACTCCCAGGCATTCTATATAATAAAGAGCTAATATGCTAATTAGACCAAAAAGCAGAACGATTTCCTGGACGACCTTCTGGATGAGCCCCTTGCATGAATTTTGTACATCAGGCCTCTAGTAAAGGAATAAAAATGATTACAGGTAGGTAGGTCAAATATCACACAGTTTCCTTCTGTAAAAATTTTCACTGAAATACCTCTCTAAAAAGCTATAAAAATACAATGTTGACACACAGTAAATCTAATTTCTTGGTGGTCCAAATTGCCCATTTAAAAAATTCAAATGTTACTCAAATCCCATGTGATGCAGGAAACATTTCAGAGATCAGCAGTCTTTCTAAGAAAGGCTGCTAAGAATGAAGAAGACCTTGGCACAGGTGGCAAGTGGAGATATTTGGGTGGATGCTGGATAGTGATGCATTGAAAAAATCATTCTTGATTGTCTTTGGCGTGTGGACTGAAAAGCAGTTTGGAGCTGGGAAGCATAAAGGCACACATATTAATTCCTTTTTTTTATTATTTTCAGAAAGCCTGTGGTAAATCTCCAAACAGAAATCAGACATAAAATATCATATACAGTGGTACCTCGAGATACGAGTTTAATTCGTTCTGTAACCTTGAGGCGTGGGAAAGTATGAGACGCTCGAGTCACAGTAAACTGGTGGGTCCTGTGCAGCCGGCCAATCCGCGCGATTACTCCTATCTCAACTGTTGCTCGTATTTCAAAGCAAAAATTGCTCGCTCGACAGCTCGTATCTCAAAAATCTTGTATGTTAGGGCACTCGTATCTCGAGGTACCACTGTATAATAAAAGACTAACATGCTAAGTGTCTGACCGTTTGTTTGACCATTTGATCAGTTGCTATGGCAAGCACTGGCCACCAGGGAGAAGATGCTCCAACTGATAGGTTAGCTTGCTGCTGGGGTGCGGCCAATCGTGACTGGGCCAGAGGGGCTGGACACTCCCTGGAGCTCTCCCACAGTCCTTCCCGGCCCCACTTGTGCATCAGTGGGGTCCCTCAGCCTGGCCTGCATCCTCTTGCAATCCAGGACCACTTGGGGTATGTTGGAGAGCCAGTTTCAGCCCAATCCCCACAGGCCAGGCCAAAGGACCCCACTGATGCCCAAATCCAGGCCTCTAGCACATGTATATAAAATTTCTAGTTCATTTGTTTCTAAATCAAGCCCTAGTCATAATAAAATACACCTTTTTGGAAATTATTTCTACATTTATAATAGAAAGCGAGAATGTTAACTTTCAGGCAACCTTCAGACTTGACCTAATGGTCTTTATTTAAGTTCATGTAACAAAATGAAAGCCAATTAAATAATTCAGTTAAGTAAAACTCTGAAGAACTACAGCTTCCTAAAAAGTATAGATTTAGACATGCTGGTTATAGATTATAACCTAAAGAGCTAACAAGACTAAAGGGACACAAGCTGAGGGAACTGATATGGCTTTAACCTCCAAGAATCTTAAAATCATGTATAAAGGGGGAAAGATGAAGTTAGGCTTGAGCAAGATTGGAGTTGAGCAATCCAAGAGCCTTTTCCACGATTAGGAAAAATATCCAGGAAATGGAAAATCAGGCAGGATGCAGTGTAATTGCTCCTTTTGGAGCAATTACCTTTCCACAAACCATGAGTTGGTATTTTAAGGTAGATGAACTCGGTGTCCCCCGGAGAAAAAACTGGCCAGACCTAATGAGTCATGGCTCAGCCAAGCAGGTATGGAGTTCCCTGCAGAGCTCCAGTTAAATTAGGAGGGAAGGTAACGGAGGAATACCGCATTGCTAATGAGAAGGGTGAGTCCAATGCCAGGTCATAAAGACAAAACAATAATGACAGGTTAATGAGAAGCCTTCATCTAGTAATTGACATGATTCTTTTGTCCTACAACCTCTCTGTCAGGCTCATAAACCACTAGCATCCATATAGATAAGACTAAATATAATCTAACTAACTCTGCAGTAAAAGGAAATCGTACCCTTTGAGACAACATGGTGGAGATGGAGGGTATTGTGCTAAGTGAAATAAGCCAGTCAGAAAAAGTCAAGTATCACATGATCTCACGCATATGGGGGGTCTAATAAAGAAAACAAACTCATGAACAAAATAGATCCAGAGACACAGAAGCATGGAAAAGACTGTCAGACCTCAGAGGGAAGGTGTGGATGGGTGGAAAGGAATTAACTGATGAATGTATATGGATGTCTGCATAACCCATGGATAATAGAGTTATGAAGGTCTGGGGTAGGGGGCAAGGGTGGGATAGAAGGGGTCAATGGCGGGGAAGGGCACAGATGTAATACTTTCAACAATAAAGATTACTTTTAGAAGTGCATGGCAGGGAAAGAAGGAAGAACCAAACCACATCTTCCTGCTTGCCATTAGGGCACACTGTGGCATAAGGAAAAGATGGAGAATGAAGCTATTGTTTTAAAAGTAAGTGTAGAGGGTTCCTTTTTCTCCACATCCTGGCCAGCCCTTGTCATTTGTTGACTTGTTAACGCTAGCCATTCTGACAGTGTGAGATGGTACCTCATTGTTGTTTTGATTGCATCTCTCGGAAGATGAGTGACTTTGAGCATGCTTTCATATGTCTCCTGTCTTTGTGAAAGTCCTCTTTCAAAAAGGTGGCTATTTAGATCCTTTGCCCATTTTTTGACTTGATGGTTTATCTTCCTTTTTTTTTTTAAAGTTGTATGAGTTCCCTGTAAATGTTGGAGTTTAAACCCTTATTGGAGATAACATTGGCAAATATGTTCTCCCATGCAATGGATTTTCTTCTTTTATTGATGGTTTCTTTTGCTGTGCAGAAGTGTGTGTGTGTGTGTGTGTGTGTGTGTGTGTGTGTGTGTGTATTGCTTTTTTACATAGAAGAAGGGAGAGGGATAAAGAGTTAGAAACATCAATGAGAGAGAAACATCAATCAGCTGCCTCCTGCACACCTCCTTTTGGAGATGTAACCACAACCAAGGCACATGCAACCACTGTGGAAGACAGTATGGAGTTTCCTCAAAAAACTAAAAATGGAACTCCCATTTGACCCAACAATCCCACTCTTAGGCATATATCCTAAGAAATCACAAACACCAATCAGAAAGGATTTATGCACCCCTATGTTCCTAGCAGCACAATTTACAATAGCTACAATTTGGAAACAGCCTAGGTGCCCGTCAGCAGATGAGTGGATCAGAAAACTGTGGTACATCTACACAATGGAATTCTATGCTGCCATTAAAAAGAAGGAATTCTTACCATTTGTAGCAACCTGATTGGAACTGGAGAGCGTTATGCTTAGTAAAATAAGCCAGTCAATGAAGGAGAAACACCACATGATCTCACTCATTTGTGGATAATAAAGATCATTATAAACTGATGAACAAAAGGATAGATACAGAGGCAGTAAAACTTCAAACAGACTGTGAAATTACAGCAGGAAGATTAAAGTTAGGTGAGGCAGATAAGAGATCAAAGGACTTGTATGCATGCATATAAGCATAACGAATGAACACAGACACTGGGGGTTTGGGGTATGCCTGGGAGGGAGGGGGGCAATGGGGAGATATGTATAAAAATTAATAGAAAAAGTTAAAAATGGAACTCCCATTTGACACAGTAATCCCACTTCTAGGACTATATCCCAAGAAATTAGAAACACCAATCAGAAAGGATATATGCACCCCTATGTTCATAGCAGCACAATTTACCAGAGCTAAGATTTGGAAACAACCTAAGTGTCCATTAGCAGATGAGTGGATTAAAAAACTGTAGCATATCTACACAATGGAATACTGCACCACTATAAAAAAGAAGGGACCTTTACCATTTGCAACAGCATGAATGGAACTGGAGAGCATTATGCTAAGTGAAATAAGCCAGTGGGAGAAAGAGAAATAGCACATGATCTCACTCATATGTGGGATATAATGATCCATATAATTTGATGAGCAAGAATAAATTCAGAGACAAATGGCAGGGGAGAGGGGGTTAGAGAGCACCCAAAGGACCTGTATGCATGCACATTAGCATAAGCAATGAACACAGACACTGGGGCGGTGGGGGCTTGCCTGGGGTGGGAATGGCTTTGGGTGGGGGCGGTTCAATCGGTGAAAAAGGAAATATATGTAAAACTTTAGACAATAAATAAATTAAAAAAGAGGATATTCTGTTTTGCTTATCTGATATTCAAACATAGCTAATAATTTTAAAGAAGGTAGATTGTAATTAAGCATTAACCTGGAGATCTATAATATAAAGATAGTAGTGCTTATCTAATAGGATTATCATGAAACTTAAATGAAATAATGTTAATAAAATGTAATACATTTTATAAAAAATAAAGTAATTGTAGAGTTTTGATTATTACTGAACACAGTAATTACTAAGAAGACATTTTTACCTGCCAAAGGAGATTAAAAGGGTCATAAGACCACATTAAATTTTATAGAGAACATGAAGAACAATAGCCCAATACTGGAATAAGGTGAAGGGATTAAGCAAAAAATAAAAAAATAATAACACATAGACTCATACACCAGTATGGTAATAGCCAGAGGGAAAGCTGGGTGGGAGGTAAGTGGAGGGGGGCAAAGAGTGGGAAATGGGAATAGACTTTGCTTTGGATAATGGGCTCACGATGCAGTGTGCAGATGGTGGTTTATTGAGTCGTACACTTGAAACCTGTATGGTTTTATGAACCAATGTCACCCCAATAAATTCTATAAAACAAGTAAGAGGTAAGTATAATTTATTATTGCCTTATACAAAGAAGTGCTTGTTTAGTTAATCCTCACAATTATTAAGCCATTACCTTGATAGTGAATGTAGACCATAATTAGTTATATAAATAACCAAGGAAGCCAAATACATTTAACCTTCTTCAATTAGTGTAAACACAAATATATATCATTTTGTTAATACAGGCAGAGCTTATCAAATTTAAGTGTGGCTGAGTCCAAAAACCATGCCCTTTACATGACATTGGAAAATGCACATACACATCTTATAGTTTTTTTGTTTTGTCTTCATTCATACCAATGAAGAAGTATTGCAAAGAAATTCACAAAAAGGTGGCCTTACCTGGCAAAGAACACAGACCATCTAAACTCAACTAACCCAAAAAGGACCCAAGTGAAAAAAAATGCACAATTTCTCAACGTTCCCTTCTTGTGGCCCAACAAATTTCATAATGAGTATATGAAACTCATTCCAGTAATGACACCTCACAAGCAATAAAGACTCTTAAGTTCCAAGGGGGAAAGTACTTTGGGGAACACGACCTAAAATATTGATCCAAGTAGTACATGTTTTAACCCAATTATAGTTCTAAACAGCTCTTGTAATTTTTAAGAAAATTTTAATTTTGCTGCACCCTCCTTTCTCACACAACCCTACTCATACCGGTTTTGTTCTCCACTAGATTTCAGTTTTCACCTCAATCATTTCAGCATTTCTGGTTTGAGGAATTATAATTAATTACTCTTGGTCTTTCCACATTGACTTAAATTATTACAGAAATGGTACTCAATGTTTTTAATGTGCACTGGGGGAAAATCACATTGGCAATAATTATTGGTAATTAAATGCGTGTAAAATTAGGAAGATAAACACGCTGTTATCCTGCCAGTCCAATTCCTCAGAGTCACAAAAGAAGAGATCTGCAGGGATTGCCTGAAGGAATGGAAGTTCATTGTAAAGACACAGAGGAAATTCTGTGGAGAGAGGATTCCGACCACACAGGTTGAGGCTGTAAGCATCCATGGCTCCTGGGAAAGCAGCTCTAATGTGAACAGGAGCTGGATGGCTCACCACTTGTTAAGCACTTACATTGCATTTACAAAGAGAGGACTATGGATGGGAACTGCATTTAATTCCTTCCAGTTAACGCTATACCTTTGAATAGAGCTCTAGAGACAGTGTAGACCAAGAATGTCAAACTCAAAGGCTAACAAGGCCCAAATATACAAGCTTTAAGTTTATGTGGGCCGCAATAACACAAAAGCTTCAATTTTCATAGACACATAGGTTTATTACGATAAAGACATGCTGAATACAAAGGGCTGAAATGAGTAATTGTTAACATAAAATAACAGAGCATTTTAATTGAAATTAATATTTTTTCTTGAACATTAACTTACCAGACACTGAAATAGCCGCACAAATTAATAAGCATAACATTAAGAAAGCTATTTTTCTTGTTCTCTGAAAGTGAAATATTTCCTGTTGTCCATACCAAACAAGTCAGTACAAAACTAATGATGTGGCAATCGGCTGCTAAAATATTTGCTGCTAGTATTAGTGGAGAGAAATGGTGTGCCTGTGCATAAGGTGTGTAAGGGAAAGGATGCAACACAATTATAGTAATCAGTCATTAGTAAACATTGTAATTTGTTATTAATAATTATGTATAACAGGGTATTATAAAAATTAAGTTGTGAATTTTTTATTAAAAAGTTACTTACATACCGTTATATTGGATGGGCTGTAAAAATATTCATTGTTGGCCACATGCGGCCAGCAGGCCAAGGGTTTGACATGCTTGGTGTAGACTACCTTTTCAGAAATGGCCATGTTCCCTTGTGCTCAGTAAATGTATGTTTCCTTCCAATTTCAGGCTGATAAATGTCAGTAGAGCTGTATTGCAGCCTGAGTTTCTCCTAGTTAAGCAAACTGGCATCTAAGCTAAAAAGTATGACAGTAGAAGAATTAGGGGCAAAGATGAAGTAGATCGGGACCCTTTTTAAAAATGCATTCATACCCAGCCAGCCGTGGCTCAGTGGTTGCACGTCTAACTTGTGAACCAGGAGGTCACAGTTTGATTCCTGGTCAGGGCACAAGCCCAGGTTGTAGGTTTGGTCCCCAGTGTGGGGTGTGCAGGAGGCAGCCGACCAATGATTCTCTCTCATCATTGATGTTTCTATCTCTCTCTCCCTCTCCCTTCCTCTCTGAAATCAAGAAAAATATATAAAAAATGAATGGGAGTTGTTTCTTTGCTTTATGCCATTTCAGCTTAGAAAAGGTTTCATAGGAATGAAATGTCATAGGAATGAATGTCAGCAGGAAAATCTGCACTCCCTCTTTCCTTTATGTTAGGCCACTTCTGTAAAAAAAAGAAAGAAAGAAAGAAAGAAAGAAAGAAAGAAAGAAAGAAAGACAGAAAGAAAGAAAGAAAGAAAGAAAAGAAAAGAAAAGAAAAGAAAGGTGTTTATTTGTTTTTCCCAGGTTTGCCCAACATATGACTCCTTAATATGTTACTATTGTCGAGTTCCTAAACTTTGTCACGGCCTGGATTAAAAAATTGTACTCATACCCTGACTGGTTTGGCTCGGTGGATAGCGCATCGGCTTGCGGATTGAAAGGTCCCAGGTTCAAGGGCATGTTGCACAAATGCCAAAACTAACAGTAGTATGATCATTTAGACTAAAACAAAAAAAAATTACTTTAAGTATTCCTACTCTCCCTTTTATTAGTCATTTTTTTTCTTCTTGCATGGAATACCTCTTTATTGCCTTTTATCAAAATTGTACCTATTCTTAAATACTTAAATAGAGCCTTTTTTGCCATTATCACCTTAATATATGAGCCAACTGGTGAATGTCACTTCTCCTTTCTTCATACACTTGTCACACATTTTACCTCCGTTGTCAATTAATCATATTCTGCCTTATAATTACTTGAAGATTTGTCATATCACCCTCTGTTAAAGTGTAAATCACCTTGAAATCACGATTTGCTGTTTAATTATGCTTTATGACTTAAAGTAGCAAGGAAGCAACAATATTTATAGAATGACTTCTAAATAAAGAGAAATATATCATAAACAATAAAGCAATAGGGATCCTGAATGGATATTGGTGCTTATAACTATTCTTTTTAAAAATATATGTTTTTATAGATTTCAGAGAGAAAGGGAGAGGGAGAAAGAGAAACATCAATGATGAGAAAGAATCACTGATCAGCTGACTCCTGTATGCCCCACACTGGTGATTGAGTCCACAACCTGGGCATGTACCCTGACCAGGAATCGAATCCTGATCTCGTGGTTCAGAGGTTGACGCTCAACCACTAAGTCCTGCTTGCCAGGTTACAACTATTCTTTATTGATAATTTACTTTGAGCAAGGCATTGTGTTAAGTGCTTTGCCTGAATTTTCAGTTAATATTCACAACAATTCTCTGAGATTACCAACATTATTATTCTCATTTTCAAGAATGCAAGGTTTAGCAGAAGTAAGTAAATTTCCCCAAGGTCATAGAGCAAGTTAGGGATCAAGTCCAGTTAAGAGCCCATGCCATTAAGTTTCCCTGTGAGAAACCAAAATAGAAGAATATAGACATCATTAGAAATTTATCGTCATGCTTATTTAAGAAGAAAGCTCTAAAGAATTATTCCAGTCTATTAAATATTCTGTAATTGCATGAATGATAAATGCAAATTTTTACTTAGTCACTTAACGAAACGCTTTCTTATTACACTGACACCTTAAAAGTCAAAAAGTACCATGATTAGAATGTCTTTAAAAGTGGTAAAGATGGTAAAATTTTTATTATTTCAAGATTTAATTGAATTTCTTGGGGTTACACTGGTTAATAAAACTGTGTATGTTTCAGGTGTACAATTTTAAAATACATAATCTGTATATTGTATTATTTTCACCACACCAAGTGAAAAAAATAGAATCGTAATCCCTATGCAGATTCTATAATTTAAATGGTTCAATTCTACAGGGATATGTTAAGTGGTGGCTGCAAAAAAAACCCAAAAAACAAAAAACAAAAACCAAAAAACAAACCCTTGGCCCAATAATAATTAAAATGACACTTCTTACAGCTTAGATCAAATATTGTCATATGGATTCAGATGGTTAATTTACACCATTCATCGAATAGGCATCTACTATTTACTGAGATACTATATCAGTGGCTGGGAACACAAAGATACAATAAACACCATTCTTACTGATTAGGCACTCATAGTCTAGAAATAAGAACTACCAGAACAAATAAGTCAGAATACAGTGAATATTTTATAATGGAAATATACATGGGCATAATCAGTTATAATTAGAGGGGCAACAGAAAGTTTAATTTATCTGAATCTTCAAAAGGGGAAAAAAAATAAGGATTTTTAAAAGGAATGGTGATGGGGAGAAGGGTGGAGGATACCTCAGAGTGTAAGCAAAGGGACAGAGGAAAGAATATAATTCTGGGGATGACAGATTAGAACACAGGGTGAAGGGAGAGATAAAAGTGTGATGAGGGAGAGGGCTGAAAAGATAATCAATAAATAGATCATGGAGGGCTTTATCAGCCTAAGTATCACACTTGTACCTTATTCCATAGAAATTCTGGAGGCCAGGAGGATGTGTAGGTGAAGGAATGGGAGAATCAGATTTAGATTTGAGAGAAAATGTTTTGGCAATCCAGGGTGGAGAGGCTGGATTGGCAGTATCATATTTTGAAGAGTGGAGAAATGCTGAAAGTTCATATTGGCCCAGAACAGAGATGATCAAGATAAACTGAGGCAGCAGCAGTAGAGGTTAGAAGAGGGGCAGGGCAGTATATTAAAAAAATGTGGGCATTTTTGAAATAATTTATTTCTTTTTTTGTCATGTGTATTGAAAGGAAATACTGACTTTTTATGGGTGGAGCATATATTAATCCTCCATTGCTGCTATAACAAAGACTAATATAATACACTTAGTGACTTAAAAAAAAACAGCACAAATTTATCATCGTATAGTTCTGGAAATCAGAAGTCTTAAGTAGGTAGGCGGGGATGCATTTCCTTCCAGAGGCTCTGTGGGAGAATCCCTTTCTTTGCCCGTTCCACCTTCTAGAGACCGGCCCAATTTCCCACCGCAGGGACCTTCACTCCAACCTCCCCTTTTCCGTTATAATTCTCTGATACTCCCCCTCTGCGTCCCTTGTGATTACACTGGGCCCACTATGATAATCCAAGGTAATTTACACATCTCAGTATCCTTAATTTAATTATAACTGCAAAGTATTTTATGCCTTATATGATAAAATATTCAGAGGACCTAGGGATCATACCATGGCATCTTTGGGGGACCATTATGTTCCCTAGCAGAGGTCATGCATGTCTAAGTTTTATAACACATAGGCCATTCCCAAACGCCAAAGCGTTGTTCTATGACTTGCATGACAACTTTAGATGTTCTTTTGGATGTTTCCAAAGCTGAGAAAAAAATGTCATAACTGAATGAATCAGAACCTAACTCCATTTAACATGAAAATGCAAACGATTTTCTCAAAGTTTAATACATACAGTTCTTTCTTTGAAATTCAACGCTGTGCCATTCAAAGGAAGACCGAGCGATGTTTTCATTGAAATTTTACAAATACTTTTTCATCATTTTAGAAAATCTCATCACCTTGGCTCTGTGACTTCTGGATTGAAGTCATCAGTGCACACCTGTCTGCCAACCAATCAATAACACAAAACGCCCAGCTCTGCATGTTACACACGCAGCTGTGGATCTAGCTTAAAGCAGAGGCCGGCAGCAGGGCGCCAGATTCTGTTTTCCTATCTCTGGACTTGGCTGAATCCTGCTGTTCTTCACCAGTGACATCATTTTCATATTCTGTAAACAGTAGCAACTCCAGCCTCATGATTACTCACATTCCAATCCAGCTGGATTTGCGATCACTCAAACACATGCAGGGAGGTCAACTGCACCGCTCCTCACTGGTGGAGTTAAGGCACATGCCCATCTCCAGACTAATCAATGGGGCTTGGGAATGACTATATTGAATCGCTTGGGCCAAATCCAGCTGGTCCATGCCCAGTCCCATGATCGAGCCACACCTTTTACAAATGAATGAAAAGCGGAGGCCTGGGAGGATTCCAGGAGGAACATCTGGGTATTGTTACAGGAGGGCGATAAGATGCTGGCACAAAAATGGCTAATGTCTGTTATACCAATTGAAAACTCGCAACCTGTCATTTACTGTTTTTGAGATTCTATATTATGTGTTTGAGATTTTGTATTTAAAAACGACTTATAGCTCATTTATTAAAATGGTGACGAGCTTAAATAAATTGTACAAATTAATACAAACTGTCTTCAGCTGCACTTGCTTTACATCATGAGAATTTAAAAAGGAATATTTTGTCACTACCTGAAAGAATGTTGACTTATTAAAATAAAACATAGTCATTTTTATTTTATGCACTTTTGAAAACAACCCTCTAGATTATAAATGTCACAGAGGCATAATTCTTTTATCTTTTTGTTTCACTGCTGACTACCACACCCCACAAAAATCTTAATTGAAATAATCCAAGTGTTCAAAGTATAAGTAGAGGGAGTACTTTTCAAAATGAAGTTAGGAGTTTAACATCTACATCTCTGTTCATTAATAGTAATACCCCGTTCATTAACATGTAAACAGTAATACGTCCTGAAGCAATATGTCTTCATAGTCAAAATATTCATTGGAACTCTGTGGGGACATAACAGGGTGACTTTTATAAATGCCACTGTTAAATAGCTGAGATAGTAACGAGTGAATTCTCTGAACACAGGGTGTATTAAGAGCCTTAGAAGTGTTATATCATTTAATCTTAATTAGAACCCGAGGGTAGACTATTACTGTTTTCACTGCAGATGAGGAAACTGAGACTAAAAAATGTTAACCTCTGTCACACGTTAACAAATGACAAAGCCAGATGTAGATCTGACTATGTCCAGATCTCATGTACTTAATCACCATGTAGCCTTTTCTATGGAATTTTAAAAAGCTAATTCAGTAGAACTATAATGCAGAAGGGGAAGGGCAGAAACTGAGTAATAATACATACCCAAAATAGGAAAAATGATGCAAACAGGGATGCATTTTTCCATGAGTTAAACTCCCCTGTTTTGCTGTATAGAAACAATTTTATATATAGTCATAACTCTTTTGATTATTCTTCACGTTATTGCATTCCACAGACATTGTATTTTTGCAAACTGAAGGAGAGACCCTCAACCAGCAAAAATATTATGACTTGCTTTACCTCTTGCTGTACAACAGTGGTCTGAAACCAAACCTTCAATATCTTTTAGGTATACCTGCATACACAGATAAACTTAACTCTGTTAGTGCCCAGGTACATTTTACTCCTACACACACACACACACAAACAAAATACAGGAATCTAAAACTCCACTTTAACATTTCTATTCAAAACTATATAGCAAAGTATAAGAAAGGAAATATGTATGTATTGAGTGATGTGGATCAGTTGACAGAACATAAGGTTTGTAAACAGGAAAAAAGAGCCTAATTGAGGTCCCACTACTTCCTTAAGAATAATTTAACCTCATCTTGAAAAAGAGGAAAAAAATGACACTCCACTCATACCTATTTCAACCGGATACAAGAGAATTAAAATGTTTTTAAAATAAACCCAAAATATATCTTCAGCTTTTCAGAGGTGTTTCACATAAAACATTATCGGTTGTTGCTCAACTTATTTCTTTGTTTAAAAGACAGTTTGGAAGGAACCAAGATTGTGGTGTAGGTAAACACCTGTTCTTGCCACCTCACCCAACCACTTCAAAATTACAACGAAAATACAGAAGAGAGAGTAAAGATGGTGAAAAGACTGATGATTCAGAAACTATCAAGTTCATTTTCTTCAAACTCCAGGAATGAAATGTTGACTCATTTTGGTGTCCAAAAATGGAATGCTTTCTAGTCTTCATTAACATCGTTTGTATAATTGCCCATTCTCCTTCTACTTGGCAAAGACTAAAATCTGGAAGCATGGATTGGCCAATGGATTGATGACATTTGTAGTAGAGAGGGGGTGACATATTACAGCAGAATGTGCACACAGTTTCTAACTAACACCCATAAGTACTGTATATCATACAGAAAGGCTATTCAGCACAAACATGATTGTAGTGTTTTCGTTTGCAAGCCCACATAAGATCATATTTAAGCATGAGTCCTTTACGTAGTAAAATTGCCAGAGGGAAAAAAAAATCAAATGAACCGGAGTTCCTCTTTCAATACGTCCCATAAAAGTTCGCATTTTTTCATTTAAAAAAATGTAAAGATAAAAGTTCAGAATAAATGCATTTATATAACAGTTGAGGTATCCCTTTAAGGCTGTTTTTAATTTTAGGTTTCAAATTTGCTTATGCTAGACTAGAACAATGGTTTCCAGAGTGTGGTCCCTGGACCAACAGCATCAGGATCGCCTAGGAACTGGTTAGAAAAGCAAATTATCAGACATTACCCCAGACTTATTGAATCAGAAACCCCAGCCTGGGGACCAGCAAGTTGTATATATCTATACCTCTCAGGTTAAAGTGTTAAACTAAAAAATGCATGCTATGAAGACATATACTATTTCAAGAAATTGTTATAAAGGTTCCCATTTTTATTTGTAAGACCTACTAGAAACTATATATATATATTTTTTTTCAGAGTAGAAGGCAGAGGGAGAGAGAGATAGAAACAAATAGATGAGAATCATTGATCGGCTGCCTCCTGCATGCTGGCTCCACGCTGGGGATCAAGTCTGCAACCCAGGCATGTGCCTTGACCAGGAATCGAATCATGACCTCCTGGTTCATGGGTGGACAGTCAACCACTGATCCATGCCAGCTGGGCATGGGAACTGATTTAAAAAAGCTGTTCTAAAGTAATTTACAAGTTCAAACAACAATCATTTTGCTATTTGTTCTATGCACGGGAAACTCTTCGGGGCAATATGTGGTATTTTCAATTATTGAACTGCATTTTACTTTTATTTATAGCTAATAAGCTCAAGAAATAATAAACTGATTAAGCTTAGATCACTCATAAGTCATTTGGTTAGCTTTCCAAAGTACTTGAATATATATTTTATATGACATATTGTGTTTTGCAATAAGGCAGTGGAAAAAAAAAAGCTGAATTCAAAACATAGACAAGTAGTGGCTTGTCATTATGACAAATGCATCAGCATCATTTTTTAAAAATTAATTATCCCGGAGCCTTTTAAGCACAATATGACAACCCATATTAATGTTGAACACGAGATCTTTACTTGGTACGTGAGCTGAAATTCCTGGAATTTTTTTACGCCCCTTTACAGTTAGTATATAACTTTATATACTGAATTTAGTTTTAAATGACAGTAAAATATTAAATAAAACTATCAAGTGTTTGGCATCTTCCCATGCAAAGATGGTTATTATGTCTTACTATAGCTCAGAAGCTTTCATTTGATGTGTACTATAAATTAACTGTGTTTTCATAAACAAGACAATTTAATCTAAAAATCACATGAATTTTAAAATAAAACTTGAATATATTTCATTTTTCTTTTTGGCATATTTTCCCCCTTGGGTTCGATTTGTATCATAAGTTACAGGTTACCATCAGCTATGCCAAGAATCATTTAGCAAACACAGTATATCTCATTATAGCTCCAAATTTCTAGTGTAACTTTCCACCATCAAATCATTTTTAGAACTTGAAAATGATAACTGAAACAGCCTCAGTTTCCAGGCTGCTTGAGCAAATTTGCAAGAATAGAGTGTACTTGTAATCACCACTAAAAATGATAGGTAAGTGCAATTGGATCAATCAAAAATAAAACATATCAATCAAGAAAATATTTAACTTAGGGTAGCTACAGGACCATAAATGTATGAATTTCCCATTCCTTTCATAAAACAGAGCACTAGAAACCCATGGAGGGTTAGCTACTCATTCATTCTTTTATTAACAATATTAGAGGCCTAGTGCACTAAATTAATGCACGCATGAAATTCATGCACGGGGTGGGGGTGGTGTCCCTCCAGCCCAGCCTGTACCCTCTCCAATCGTCCCTAACTGCTTGCTTGCCTGCTCACGCCTAACTACCTCTGCTTCGGGCCCTGCCACCATGTCTTTGTCCAGAAGGAAGTTGGATGTCCGGTCGACCTGCTCTAATTAGCATATTACCCTTTTATTAGTATC